>KZ809364.1:59509-83752 GCA_000696205.2 Oncopeltus fasciatus
CCCCACAACATATTAACTCTATAAGGTTCATTTTCTGGAGTCTCCCTCCCACAGTACTGTTTTTTTAATTTGATTTTGCCTTATTTCTGCTTTTGATTTTCATTCTCTTTCTCTCATATATCATATAGTTCACCCCATCAATAATTCAAATTTCAGTTTGATTCATATTATGAACCAGCTCTGGTATGTCTGCAGTCAAAAATAAATTTTTTTCTTTCACAATGATTCTAATTATTAACCTACTTATTTTCTTCTTCCTTCACAAGCTTTTACTTTCAACATTTTCATAACCTGATTTCATGATGATTAAAACAAGGATATTTTTTTTAAGGATTATATTAATAGGATTAGGCAGTAAAATCAAATAAAAACAATTTAATTTATCTTTAATTATTATAATCTTATAACAGTTATCTAAATGTTTCACTTATTACATGAGAATAAATAATTTTATAATTTTGAAATTGCAAAAATTTTACTAAGTACATATAACAATATAAGGGGACACCAAGCCCGGTTAATTTTAACTTTTCAATCTAAAAAACTAAATAATTTTTTTACATGTACAATTAAAACAAATAAAAAAGGTATATCTAGCCTGAAGCTCGAAGTTTTACTGAGTCTTCATTATTTTCTAAAGATTCACCACACTCAATACGAGCAAAATCAACAACTTTTAGATTGGTATTTGACATAAACTGTGCAACAGAAACTTCTGGGTCTAAAAGAAAGTCCTGGTAAATCATTATTTCTTCATCATCCTTAATGTGAGCTGGTTCATCTTCTCCTACAATTCCAACCTTCTTAGGATTCATACCTGTAAAATGAAATAAAAAAAATCAAACCAAAGAGAAATGATATTATAACAAATAAAAATTAATGAATAGAAAATAGTAATAAAATAACTGATTGGGCAAAAAATAAAATGGTGAATTCTAATGATAGTTTATTTTTACACAAAAATATGTGAGCATAAAAAAATTGTCACCTTGTTAACATTGCTCGCACTGGTGAAGGTTGGGAAACAGTGCTGTACCCACCTTAGCGCAAGTTCCTTCTCTCATTTAGTAATTTATTTTTTGTCCAGGTTTTGTATATTTTATAATTTTCTTTTGTGGTTTTTGAACCATTTCTACCAAAATTTGAAAATTTGCCTTAATTCATTGAGAAAAAGTGGACACAGGAGACCCATGGAAGTAGACTAGACTATTCAAAAATTCATCACACAGAAGCTATGTAAACTAAGCAAATTCCTCATCATCGTAGTTAATTGATATTTGTAGTTGAAGTTTCCGTGTCATATAAACGCCATGCCTAATTTTAATTTCCTTATAGCACAAATAATCAAAAAGGAGTTTGATATGTAGAAGCTGCACAAACTAAGATTTCCCATCTTTCATTAAGGAGGATACAAATAAGAATGAACTACTAAAATGTCCTAAAAAAAAAATAAGGTAAAAGTAATGTTCCTGAGGACGGAATTAGGCCAATATGGCAAAGAGAAGTGGGAGGAGGGATGCAGTCATCCAAGTTCTTTATTAAATATTAACATTATTGTGCATCCGTAGTAAAACATAACTGGTTGAAAACTAAATTTCAACTTAAAAATGTAAAGGATTGCAAAAAGTCAGAGCCATGACAAGCAGGCATTAAAGTTTATGGTGAGTTAAAATCTGAGGAAAAGGCTCAGGAAAGTAACAGCCAGAGTTTGCAAACACCAGTACAATATGAAAGTTCAGTAAAAGAAAACAATTAATTTTGGGTAATCTGGTTTCTTTTACGGAAGACAGTATAATAAACCAGGTCCAGATAAAATTATTTAACTTCTTAGATATAGCTAATATATACAATGATATATAAATGCTATTAATCTAACTATAACAACTAAATGGGTTTGTATATACTCACAAACATTTCTAATTTAAAAGAAGTATTTAAGGATGAATAAACTATTATTAATTTTGATTTATAGAAAAAGATTGAGGCATTTCAAAATGATTGGCGTTAATGACTGCCATGGTTGACACACCAAGAGAATAAAAGAAAAAAAAAATCAAAAGATATAGAGGGATATAAACTGTTAGAATTTTTTTATTCAAGTGATATATATATTTTCAATGGAAGAACTCAAGGGGATAAAGAGGGCTAATTTACTTTTGTATCTACTCGAGGAAGCTCGGTTAAATATGTAGTCTCATGGGAAGCACTGAATTTGGTAGACATTTTTTGGTCGACATGCAAATATTCCCTGATCATTTACTCATAATTCTCAGTCTGAATGTATTTAGGGAAGTAAACAATAAAAATTTGTTATTTTATTACCTCAATTAAATCAATTAAGTCAAAAATGATTCTCGTGGGAGCTTGCACAAGGTCAATTTTGATTTATGAGTATAAACTCAGTTTAAAAGCAACTGAAGCTGCCCGAAAAATATGCTCCATTTTTGGAAAAGATGCTTTGAGCTGATGGTACAATATTGACTTGCCAAATTTTGTGCAGACGAAGAGACAGCTTCGCTCGAAGCAGCTGAAAATAGTTGATTTAGAGAAGTTTGAAGAATAATTGAGTTGAAACCAAAGTTCTTTCTCCAACCAATAACTGGAATAATCTCTATCAACTAAGAAACTTGTAAAAACTGAATAAATGGATTTCTCATGAGCTTAAAGAGGCCAATAAAGTAAGCCACTTAACAAATTTATCTCCTTTAACTTCCCACCTCAAAATCAAACCTTTTTCAGATATGAACATCACCTGCGATGAAAAATGGATTTTGTATGCAAACCTCATCTCAATTCAAAGTTTTGCTAATTATTTTCTGGACAGCCAAGGGTGTAGTGCATTTCGAGATTCTGAATCAAGGTTAAACTATCACTGCTAAATATACTCCAGAATATTGGACCACTGCCACTTGATGCTAAAGAAATTATCCTAACTTGTTCTTTCTTGTAACAGAGTATATTTTGACAAATAAATATATTTATTAGTAAAAATTTGTTTATTTTGAACTTTCTTAATAAAAACAACAGGACTTTTTGAATGCACAATATTAACAAATTCTGCAAAAGAAACTTAAATACAAAATTTGGTTAACATTTTGCATGGACTCTATTTTTAGTTTCTCCAATGTAGGATAGGTGGTAAACCTCTTGAAATTTTTCAAAAGTTGTGTCATGGTACCAGTATGAGTATCTTGATTTGCCAAGAGGAAATTTATTAAAATATTTAGATGAAATTGGAATCATGGAACTTAACTATGAAAAATTAAGGAAATACTTCTTAAAAATGAACCATAAATTAAGTAATTAAATTTTAAAAAATTGAATTATCGAAAATAGGAGTTAATCAAATCCTATCAAACTTTCATATCTCTGATGAGAAAAGATCCAATTTTTTAGGGGGGGGGATATTTTAAATCTTGGCACAAGAGTTTATTACCCTTTGAACATAAAATAAATAAATAACTTACCAACAACATGTTGGCAAAGTTGGCGGGCATTTTCTTGAGCTTCAACATCATTTATATCAGTTTTGTAAGCCACTACAGCACCATATTTGCCCATTAAGAACTTTGATGACCTATCTTCACAAGGATGTGCAAAAGTTGCTAAATGGATATCTGTTGAACTCTTCACGCACAATGCCCGTCTAAGATTTAAGTTTTCCCCTAAATCAGATATAGCCAATGCACAATGATCAGACAACGTCTTTCCATTTAATCCCATAAATGATTTAATTTCTTCACTTCCTATAACAAACTAAAAATATGATTGAATATTAATAAATCTGGATTTTCAAAGCTTAATATTGCAATGTTGAAAATTGTATATAATACCATAAATCATAAAAAATACCTTTTTTTTCTTTTCTTATTTCACCAACAATTTCTTAAACAAGAACATATTTCTATAGTATTTATCATATTCCACTACTACTTCATTTAAATAAATGAAACTGATAAAGAGTTCCAAAGATGCTATAAATAGGCTTATCTGAGAATTACTAGAAAGATTTGCATTGAAAGATTATTTATAATTTTAGTTTCATTTGATTTTATAGTCTATAATAGAACACTGAAAGCCTGCAATTTTCTAGTGAGCAACCTGTACTTAAATATCAATAAGTGGCACTTAAAATTGTAAGCTTTTTGAAAATTAAGAATATGAAGGGAGTGTGTTAGTAAGATACAGAAATATTACCTTTAATATTAACAATTTCTACGATCAGAGTTTATTTAGCCACTATCCATGGTCTTTGAAGGCTAAGTAAGAAAATGCTATGCATCCAGGGAACAAAGTAGGAAGTCATTTAAGCTCACCTTTGCAACCTGACAAAAATATTGATTTTGATAAAAGCTTGTATGATCCTAGTAAGGAGCCACTTATGTGCATGTACAAGGCACCAGAAAATACCTTCCCCTTAAAATTTCTGAAGTATGGCAGAGGAGGATTAATAAACTCCACATCATCATCTGGTCAAGAGATTCTACTGAAGTCAACAATTTTCCTGTTTTTGAAGGAGGGGGATCTCTTTGCATGCAGCAACCACTGTGCATAGGCCTTCCAGTCTCTGGCACACTGCCTTCTTGTTGACCAAGGCTGACTGTCAAAAACTCCAGATCTTTGAGTGGAAGATCCTTCAAAGGATAATGGGATTCACATTCACTAATGGAAAATGTCAGCATAGGACCAACCAAGACATAAATAACCTATATAGTGAGCACAATGTTATCAATGTTACTGGCTTTATTAAATGTGCAAGAATGAAACAGGCTCAGCATGTGACTAACAGTTCCAAAGGAGATTGCTGACAAAGCTTATCCATAGACAGAGGAAAGATAGTAATAAAAGGCTTTACAGGTAGGAGAAACAATATTTGGGAGTGTCCAACAGCAGGTTCCTTACATTATGACAGCAGCACTTAAACATAAATTCCAGGTGGCTGCTAGTAGCTTGGATGTGATATCAAATTGTTGCACGGTGATACATAAGTAAGTCCTAGTGATCAGGCTGTACTTGAAAAAATTCATAGTATACAAGGGGAAACAGGGGGCCTGAACAAACTAAAAATAAGAAATTGTGGAAGCAATGGGAAAGCTTAAAAGTTGGAGAGCTTTCGCGCTGGCTGTTAAGAATCATTAAAAACAGAGGTTAAGGTTAGAAGGAAGACATTATCAGTGGACTGGACATCATGCTCCATAAAAAAAGAACCCATTGGGAGCTGTATATATCGTGGGATCTAACTTCTCTTCAGTGCTTATGAGGTATATTCAAAATATTTTTGAGAAGACTAATACCAAGCTGAATTTTTCTAGGGGTGCTTCACATATCGTTCTCCTTGGGAGTGACTCTTGAGATGAGTAAGGAATTCCAAGATAAATACCACCAGGTATGTATGGAGGCAGAAAAGTGCTTTTTAGTGGATGAATATCTCTCGAATAGTAAGATAGAAACTTGTTTGACTTATGATGATGAGGTTCACATTAGTTTTATAAGGTTTTAGATTTTTGATGTTGAAAGACAGTGTTTGAGGTTGAAAGNTGTTTGTTTGGATCATTTGGTTTATTTTTTTTGTTTACTCTACTTTGTATTACCTATTAGGAAAGAGTCCCAAAATACTTGAACAACTCATAAATAAACTTGTTTGACTTATGATGATGAAGTTCACATTAGTTTTATAAGGTTTTAGATTTTTGATGTTGAAAGACAGTGTTTGAGGTTGAAAGCAAGGTTTGTTAAGGGAATGAACCTACAATATTTCAGTTCCACCTTGCTAAGGAGGAAGTTGAAAGAGATAGTGGTCCCTAGTCCAAACAATTCTAGAGAAGGGAACTGTCTAAGAAAACAATAATGTCGATTCAAGACCTCCATTTTCCCTGTCCTTGTAGTGACTATAACTGCTTTATGATTTTTTCTGGATATGTTGGGTATTTAAGTGTATATGTATGTATGTATGTATGTATGTATGTGTATATTTTTCAAAAGTTGTGTCATGGTACCAGTATGAGTATCTTGATTTGCCAAGAGGAAATTTATTAAAATATTTAGATGAAATTGGAATCATGGAACTTAACTATGAAAAATTAAGGAAATACTTCTTAAAAATGAACCATAAATTAAGTAATTAAATTTTNTTGAATCCCATATTTTAAGAATAGCTAGTGGGCTGTTAAATTTGAATAAATAAAATGTGGTATTGATGGATTTGGATATAAGAAAAGTAATATAAACCATATACCTTGGAAATTCCAATGGCATCTTTTTCTTTAGACAAATGTTGTAAACATGTTTCAGTAACCAGCTCCACTAATGATTTAAACTTCTTATTCCGGCCAACAAAATCTGTCTCGCAATTTATTTCTACCATTATAGCAGTGTTTCCTTTAGTTGCAACCCCAATTAATCCTTGAACTGTAGATCTACCTTGCAATTTTTCTGCCTTCGACCAACCTAAGGCTTGGGCTTGTTCCTTCAGCCACTTTTCAGCCTGAAATGAAAGAAAAGTAGACGAAACGTACATAGATGTGCATGTATGTGTGTGTGTATAAACAAGACGTTTTAAAAATTATAAGAACTTACAGATTCAAAATCATTGTTAATTTCCAAGGCTTTTTTGCAATTGGCGTAAGTGTAACCAGTTTTTTTGCGTAACTTAGCCAAATCAGATTTAGTGACTTGATTCCAAAGGTTAGAATTTGAAAAGAAATTTCGTATAATTCGCCTAGAAGTCATTTTTATAGATAGTTTATAAAACGTGGAGGAATATATCTTGTAGCTAAATGAATTATTATAGCATGACAGACTTATTATTCCCCGGCAATTAAATTTGAAGATAGGGTATCACTAGTAACACTCTTATAACCTTCGTGACCAACAAGGAAGTCTACATTTTATTAAAAAAATTACTTACTATTGAAGTAGATGTGTCTTTATTAAATCCATTTATCATTATTTTTTAACCTTTAGGGTGTCATTTTTAAAGTATAAGTTACTTAAAAAATATATTTCGGATTATCTTTTTGAGGGGGGGGGTAATAAAGATAAATAAAAACTGAAACTTTCTTATCATTTAAATTTTGTCGAAGTATATTCCTTTTATAAGTTTATATTTAGCTCCATATTTATTTGTTTTACTATAACTATTCATTTAAAGACTACAACAATAATTACCATTGGGTCATTCTTCTAGATTTTTTATGTTGGCAACATAATTTAGACGCCTGTGCTCCTATCTAGGGGTTTACTCTCCTGTCTATTAATTAAATGAATTAGTTTATTAACTTGGGCGTTAATTTTAAATTTAGTGAAATTATTCAATTTTATTTTAACAGCTTAATTTTAACCATGGCTACTGGAAACATGGTTCACTGTCAATTGTGGATGGGAGGGGTAAGTTTAGATTATTTACAATTAACATTATTTACTCAATTTACAAGTACAAAGCTTTATTTAATTTCATTATATATTTTTTTTTCAGTTAGAACCGTACATGACTGAGTCTTTTATATTGGCTTCTTTCCAAAGAATGGGTGAAAAACCTTTAAATGTAAAAGTCATGAGAAACAAATTCACTGGGGAACCGGCAGGTTATTGCTTTGTTCACTTTGAGAATGATGATGAAGCTATTGATGCTATGCATAAACTTAATGGAAAAGTGATACCAAATACTTCACCAGTAAGCTTATATTACTTAATCCAAAGTTGAAATTTGTTTGTTTCTTATTTTTTAATATGAATTTTTATGTTTCCCGCCTTTATATACATTTAAAGTAGTTAGAATAAGCTATGAATTATATGAGGTATTCGAAGTAAACTATTATTCAATACAAGGTTAACTGTTTAAAGTATAATTATTATCATTACTAGCATTTTGGCATAGAATATGGAGCTTCCATATTGGACATCAAAAAGGAGAAGCGTATTAAATTGAAAAATTTCTCAATTAGTATTTTGATGGATGGTATGTAATATAACATTTTACTTTATTGATATGTGTCGATTATGAAATATTATTACATATTTAAGTTTATTATACATAAACAAAAAATGCCTTCCATTTTATATTTTAGAATTACAATTTCATTGTCTATATTTCTTATGAAGACCTATTTATTAATTTGGCATTTCGGATGTTTCCAGCCAGTTAGGTTCAGGCTAAATACTGCCACTAACCAAGGAAAGATTATGATGAATGAAAGAGAGTTTTCACTTTGGGTGGGAGATCTCACACCAGAAGTAGATGACTACACATTGTATAAAACATTTGCTGGCAGGTATCAGTCCATCAAAGCAGCCAAAGGTAATTTAATTTTTTTTATTAGCTTTATTATTGATATTCTGATTATATTGCTATTTTTAACAGCTATTAAATAAATATTTTTTTATTATTCCAGCCACATCAAAAGTAGGCTAGTATAATGATTTCTATTTATAATTGAAAGGACTGTTTCTGATGCTTTTTGTCAGCAGTATGAGTATAGCCTGTACAACTAGAAATGGAAAAAAAAAATTTTAACTTAAAAATACTGTAAAACATACCAAGGAAGATATATTTTGATGCAACTTTCCTAGCAGCTCTTAATGCTGATGTTGGAATATCTTGAATATGGTTAATGTCTATTATCTATCCTTGGTTGGTTATCACACTATTATGCTTATAACCAGCAGATTAGGTTTTTGATTGCTTTGTCAAAATTTTGGGTGGGATAGAACTCTCTGATCTTCCCTCAATCCCCTTTGCATGATGGAGGAGTCGATCGGTATGAGAAAATGAAAAAAAAAAAAAAAAAAAAAAAAAAAAAAAGCAGCTGATAAACGTGGACATTACGAAATGGATAACAGTTTCTCTTATGAGATTATATTTCCTGTTTATATTCTGATGGCAATGCAGCTTGTTGGATGTTATTAAAGTTTCTGATGGGCGTTGAAATTTATTGGGTTACATAATTTTTTTTGTTCATTATTTCTTCTACTTATTTAAGATAAAATATAAAAATATACATAATAGTCAAATTGAATGAATAGTATGATTGAGTATACAAGTTTTAGGGTTTTCTTACTTTTCTCTTGAAATTTCTGGTGGATTTATAAAAAAGGCTAAATGTGTTTTTTAATTTTTTTGAAAGGGGTGATGGTGGGCGGAGGGAGGGATTAGCTCTTAATACTTTTCTCCTTCTCTTTCAGGAAATATTTTCTTCTCTCTTGAGGTAGATTGTTCTTTGAACAAGTTTTTGAAAGAAAAGGTAACATAATAGCTTATGCCTGTGCTTAAGTTAACTTCCTATATTTTTAAGAGCATGATCCCATTCTAGATTTATGTTAATTATACTCTCTCTTGCAAAAAATGCTGATGAAAACGAAGTAACCTTGCTATCATAAGCTGTAAATCCTAAAAGAGATTGCCAACAATGTATATTTTTACTAAAATAAATAAAATAAATTTCTTTCTCTAGTTGCAGAAGTGTGAATTGTGATTAGCTTTCCAGATGCATAGGCCCTATAAAAATGAAACCACAATTTTATATGTGCACAAGTTATTGTATTTATCAATATTCTTCAATAATAGATAATAATAAAAATTATAATAGATTGATGTGTTACATGGGCATTTAATACTTAGCAGTAGACAATGACAGTAAATTATAACTTATTATGTAGCATACATTGTCCATGATCTTTTGAAGATGTTTGTATACTAAGTATCTTCAGTTTTTTTCCTTCTAGCAAGGAAAAATTAATTGTCATAACACAATTTAAAAAAAAATTCTTAAAATCATACTGACATTAATTGTTTACACTTCAATGTGTAACATGATTCAACTTAAGACGAATTGTTTCCTGTGTTTTCTACTTTATCAAGCATTCTGTTTATACTCTAGTATTTCAGTTTCTTTTTTATATAAGATGAATAAGTTGTTAGTGGCTGCATAGAAGTGGATATCATGAAAACTAAATTAAAAAAATTTCTAAGTTTCTCTTGCAACATTAATTTTGGATAAAACTTTTCATATATAAAAAATAATTTCTTGCAATTTACCTTCTAAAATACTTTTACCAAAAACTCATGCTGAAGAACAAATTGAAATAATTGGCTAACAAGTAGAAATTCAAGCTACAGGTGCTTATATGAAGTATTATTTGGTGTTAAGTTTATCTTGATTTTTTCCTATCACTAATATGTTCTCGATAAGAGACTCATTTTACAGGAAATTCATTCATCGAGTACTACTTGTGGGTCACACATGACTTTAGCGCCTCATGTTTATTTAATTTTTAATGTTTTATTTGTAGTATCTTAAGGTTTTAAAGTGTTATTTATTTATCTGTTAATACTATTAATTACTTTGTTGTGATTCAATTATACTTGAGACTTATTATATTACCTGAAGTGTGTTATATAGATGACATGTATTTAATTTTTATGCATTACAGCAATTGTCTTAAGTGAATTGTCATTTATAAAATTTTATTTCTGAATAATAAATTTATTTGATTCCACTACTATTTTAAAAATGAAAGACTCAACATCATGATTTCTTTTTCCAGCAGTCTTCTTATTTTAAAAGCTATTATTCTTCAAGGCGGGGTTTAGACCAATGCAACATATTTTAATTCTTATTTTTACCTTAGTTACAGAAAAATCTTTTCTTTTTCTCCATCCTGCATTTTCCATCCTAGACAATATTATAAAATTATGTCACTATGATACATTATGCACTATAGATGCACTGTTTTTTACTTTTTGCACAAAGGTCATATGTTTTGCAGCAATTTACTTAATGTTAAATAATACAGTCAAGGTTTGTATTTACATGTAGCTTCAAAATCAGTTACCGCTTATTTAGCAATGCTTCTATTTTTTCTGTTTTTGAGTGGGTGGAGATAACCCTGAAAAAATTGCAAAAGAAAATTTTAGGTATTTAAATTATCATTGAATTGTTGATAAAATAATAATAAATTTTTTTTTTNAATAAAATATAATTAGATGTGCTCTAGAGTTAATTAGTCTTTTTTATTCTACTCATAAAAGATAATTATATTCTATTATATTCTATTCATATAATTGAAGATAATTATATTTGAACTGTGTCATATTCATTTTTAGATTTCATATGCACTGCATGGTTGATTTTTAACTAGGAGCAATTTTTATGTCCACTACCACTTCTCCTAAAATTATAATGCTAACCACCTGTTCAATTTACAAAAAAAAAACTTGTTTTTTCCTACTTTTCTCTGTGTGTCATAAATGTCATTACCAAAATCCAAATTCAAAAAGAAAATCTGTCCTTAAATTACTTATTTAACATTTTTGTGAAAGTTCTATACTTTAAAAGACTATTTTTTAAAACTAGTAATAGTTTTTTAGTAGAATAGAGGAGGAGTAGCTAGTCCAGTACTTTTACTTACTTATACCCACTTTTGGGTAACATCTTTGGCAGGGGAGATTTTTAGCTGACAAAGAATACCTTGTTCACGTAGGCTTCGACGGTCGTCAGAAGTATTTACCGTTTCTTCTTCCAGGTTGGACCGTGTCAAATTGGTGTTATTTGCCGAGCTTTCGCACATCATGTGATGGCTTCTTTAGGGCTGAAAAGAGAATAGAGTTGTAAAAGAGATTTTTAAAAATCCAGGTGGTATATGAATCATATTAGCCCTGAAGAAGCCATCATATGATGTGCGAAAGCTCGGCAAATAACACCAATTTGACACGGTCCAAGCTGGAAGAAGAAACGGTAAAGAATACCTTTTTATTGCTTTATGCTACTTATAAGCCATCTTAGATCAGTTGAATTCATGGAATGCAGCTGTGTACTGAAGTGGATATCTTCATTCTGTTGGCCTTGTAAATGGCTCCCTAAGTAGTACTCATGCTTGTTGAAAATTGAAATAAAGATTATAGACATTTAAGTTTTTTCATTTGATCATTATTTACCAAACCAGAAACTAACAGTAAGTGTAGTTCTTCACTTCACTAAAAATAAAAAATGATGATTAATAAATTTGTTATGAATTTAGATTGGGTTTTCTGTTTCACTCTCAAGAGTGACTAGTTAGACATTGACATATTTTACTTTATGATAATGTGAAATGCAATAACTTTATTTAGCGAATCCTTTAATTTACAATTTTAAGCCCCATGCATTTTACATTTTTTACGTAGGCCCAAAATAATTTTTTTTTTCAAACATGTACTCATTGACTTAAAATATATTTTATATTATTTTTCTCAAGTGAATTGAAGTCTTAAAAACAACTTTAAATTAATAGTCTTATAGATTTTAATAGTTTTAATAAATTGGTTTTTCTTAAGGAACTATAACCCCTTCTGTATATTAATTGATTCAATTTCAATCAATGTACTTAAGGGATTATTCAATTTCAAGGAAATTAAGGGTCTCAGTGGGTTGGTGGTTAAGGCATTGGACTCCTGAGCCTAAGGCCCCAGTTTCTTATCTCACAGTACACAATAGGTTTTTCTTTCAATGCCTCTGTCTTAATGCCCAGAGGATTCTTGGAGTGCTCCTAGAGAACACACCTAACTAAACAAGAGGTGTGAAAATCTAACACAAGATTTGTATGCTTTCCTCTCTCTACCTCTTTCTCTCATCTTTCCTGTCCCTTTCTTTCTTATTTCTATCTCCCTCCTTCTTGCTCTCTTTTTCCTTCCTATTCCCTTTCTCCTGACTGTTTTCTTCTCTCTTTGTTGAATCTTTTCACCTAAGATATATGAATGGTTCACTCTTTCGGCTTGTGTGTTTGTTTGGATCATTTGGTTTATTTTTTTTGTTTACTCTACTTTGTATTACCTATTAGGAAAGAGTCCCAAAATACTTGAACAACTCATAAATTTTACTGCATAATGATATCATAAAAGTGAACCCTCACTATGGTATTGGTATTTTTCTCACTTTACAAATCAGAAATCTGAAGTTCTGTAATAGAACTTCACTAGTTTTTTTTAGTCTTTTAGATGATCTGTTAAACTGCCAATGGACTAGGAAAGAGTTATCTAGAATAAAGAAACAGTGTAAGAAATATAATTAGTCTTTTTTTTAGTGCAAAGGAACAGAATAAAAAATCTAACTGTCCCAGCAAGGACTTGAACCTGGATCTCCTGCTATCCGGGCCGGTGCATTATCAATTATGCTACCGGGACCAGTCTGATAAGTTATTAAATTCCCCGCACTAATGTCGAGAGTCTAACCTCCGGGGTCGACGAATATATCGTCTTATATCGGCTCGGAGGGGCTGATATTGTCAAGCTGTTTAAATGACTCGTTATTTACTTTTAAATTTTAATTTTATAAATGTTATTTATTTGTGTATATAATCCCTAATGCTACCGGGACCAGTCTGATGACTCTTAATAACTTATCCGACTGGTCCCGGTAGCATAATTGGTAAATGCACCGGCCCGGATAGCAGGAGATCCAGGTTCGAGTCCTGGCTGGGACAGTTAGATTTTTTATTCTGTTCCCTTGCACTAAAATTAGTAAAATTTACGTGGGATTAAATACCACAAAAAATAATGTTTATAAAATTAAAATTTAAAAGTAAATAATGAGAGTAATTTAAACAGCTTGACAATGTCAGCTCCTCCGAGCATAAGAGGGTATATTCATCGGCCACAGAGGTTAGACTCTTAGCACTAGTGCAGGGAATTTAATAACTTATCAGACTGGTCCCAGTAGCATAATTGGTAAATGCACCGGCCCGAATAGCAGGAGATATAGGTTTGAGTCTTGGCTGGGACAATTAGATTTTTTATTCTGTTCCCTTCCTCTAAAAAATAGTAAAATTTACGTGGGATTAAATACCACAATAAAATATAATTAGATGTGCTCTAGAGTTAATTAGTTTTTTTAGGGTTAATTAAGGCTATTAGCATATCCCCTGATGGTCTGGCTTAACAAACTAGTCTCTCCGTATCCTCATTACCTCCAACATATAAATCTAATGGTCACAGCAAAATTTCTTCAATTTTCCATTGGTCTTATGTAGGAGAAACTAAAGATACAGTCTTCATAATTGTGCCCACACACACACATCAGCAAGGTGATTAAATGAAAAAGGCCTACTCTCCCTAGTTTGGAATATAAATTTGACATAACAGTCTCAAACATAATCTTTTTTTTGGGGGGGGGGGGGCTATTGTTTTTTTAAATTTTTTTCAGATCTTCTCTTGTATACCTAACTCGGGAATTTTTAACTTAACTTTGTATTTTTTATGACCGATTCTTGTCCAATAAACTACAGATATCTATCACTCATAATTCTTTGTGACTGAAAAAGGTAAAAAAAAATTATCTCGGTTGCTAAAGTTTAAGCAAAAATATAAAAAATACAACAAAATATAGACTTGAAGATTAGGGTTAAACTTAGGTCTTCAGTTTAATGATTGTGGATCTTTGAGAACTCCAGATTTTGTACTCCTGAAAAAAACACAAAACTGATAAATAATTAGAATCCTAGTCCTTATGAGCTCCCTGTCAGCAGAGCTCATCCTGATTTCATGGCAAGCTGCTAGTCGGAGCCATGCATTAGTATTTGGATTGAGAAGAAATTCTGCAAAATTTGAATTAGTCCTTCTGCCTTTATCTCATTTTAGCGGATTTCTCTTAATGTAATTGTTATAATGAACTTTTTACATTTAAGCTACTTATGAAAAATTTATTCAGTTCTCCATTTGTCTTATGTAGGAGAAACAAAAGATACTCTCTTTGGTTTGCAATTCTAAGATGATTTTAGTTGGGGTTCGGTCAAGGTAGATCCAAAAAACACAAATTTAAAAAATGTATTGTTTAATAAAGGATTTTCTGCCAACGTTTCGGCTTACATTGTAAGCCATCTTCAGGTCTATCATGAATATTTCAGAACATGTTCAGCCTGAAGATGGCTTACAAGATGAGCCGAAACGTTGGCAGATAATCCTTTATTAAAAAATACATTTTTTAAATTTGTGTTTTTTGGATCTACCTTGACCGAACCCCAACTAAAATAATCTTANATTTTAAATATGAAAAATTAAATATTATTTTAATTTCATACATTTTAGTTCCATAAATAATTTTTTAATTATGATTATAATTGTAAATAATAAGTTTTGAGTTTTATTTTGATTTTAGATATTTTGATTTCTATTGAACTATAATTTCTATTTTGATTCTATTGAACTATAATTTTACTAATATAAACAAGGAAAGAGAGAGGTAGGTCACACGGAATTTATAAACATTTCATTTATGCTATGACAATATTATTGTGGTGCTAATTCAGAAGTCACAATCAATATTGGCAAATTCATTATTGCATACACTACTGCAACCAGACCCGGCATTTTATTTAGTGTATGAGGATTTCTACCCCAGGTTCAGCCTCCGCACGCAACAATTTATGTTGGATAATATAGTTTTCATCCATGATGTCGAATGGACAGTCTGGTTAACCTCTCATTCACTACTGCATAAATTTTAGCCTGTAACACATTATGCTGAATGTACCCGTGGCAAACTTATGCCTTGGCACAGGAGAAATTTTATATGATAATAATGTGGATAATAGCACCTCAATTATGAGACCAGGAAGAAATATAAAATGTGAGCAAACGGCCCAGCATCAGAAAGGGGTACCACCTTAGTAGCAAGTATAGACTAAGGCCTTTAATTTAAGATCATCATTAACATAATTCTGGAAGTGAGTCACAAAAGGCCTATTATTAGAGTTCATGAATAAAAAAATAAATAAAATTTAGGACCCTTCATCCAAAGCTGAGGAGACTGAACAAATGACCATGTTACATTATAACTGTGTAGATAGATGATTATGATTCATTATATCCGGAACATGATGCCCACATATTTATTTTTCAGATATTTGAACCAAAACTTGCTACTATGAAAAGTCTTCTGAATATATGGGTCCATATTAATTCAATCATGAATGAAGCCATCAATAAACATTAATTATCAATAATGTTCTCTTGATTTATGATCAAACAGTTAGACTAAGAAATTGTCATATCTTATATATTAGTATCAACTTGGTATTAAGTATATGTTAAGGGAGGTATATTAATTATAAACCACTGCAAAGCGGTCCGTTCGCCATCTCTAAAAATTTTTAATCTGATTCTAACAAAAAAATGGGGAAACTTGTGTCATAATCTGTTTGAGTCAGTCATCTTGACTAATTGAGCTGTAAAAAATCCCTTCATCAATTCTGCAGAAACTCAGATTATAAACTTAAAACCATCAATTTTATATCATATATTTCACAAATACCAAAACTGGGTAAGCAAAATCTGGCTATTTGATTGTAGTGCTTTATATCAAAATACTCTGTTATGTCTAAACTTTACAGGCATAAAGTTCATAACCGTCAACCTCGAGATTTAAGATATACCTAAGAGTTAATTCAGTTGGATCCATATGTCCAATGTCATGAGAATAATGAAGGTTACTGATCAATTCAGGACTTTTGTAGTACTATTTGTATTTAATGAAGATACTTCAGGTCACTTATCAAGTTCGTGTAGCCTTTAGCAGTAGATCTGATATAAATTCTAAATAAAGTTCTTTGTGGAATAAATATATCATTATTTCACAAGAGAAGGCATTGTGGTGAAAATTGCTTAATATTATTCTACAATTATTAGTTCATAATAATCTAACTTCACAATTTCGAATGATAACCTTATAGTGGCATCATTAAAATAATTTTCAGATAATTTTTTTGCCACTTATAGCTTTTTTTTTTAATCTAAGGTTTCTCAGTTGATCAAAACCTATTATTGGTTTCATTTGAATCATAACTCATTGAAGAAAATAGATAAGTTAACAGTTCAAGCAAACTAATGTTATTCGCAGCTTTGCAATAGTCAGAGATGGGTGCAACAACCAATAAGAACTGATTCAAAAGTAGAAAGTATGGCAGGTAAATTATCACTTAGACTTTTTCCACCTTCCTTAAATTAAATCCAAACAAAACTTTGCCACTATTTCTGCCCTTAAAAGGGTATAAACTCTGGAAAGTAAGTGAGAAATTGGAACAAACTATTATGTCAGAAAAGAGAGAGAGAGACATATTTACCATGTTGCATCATTCAGACTATAAACATTGCTCAAAGTAAGCAAAATACTGTGTAATCCTGCTAACAGCTATAGCACAGGTGATCCGAAAGCATTCCTAAGTTTGAACCACAGTTTTATTTATTTACATTTTTTTTTTAATTTAATAAATCTTTATTTATTACATTCTGTTTTTAACAACATCAAATTGTAATTTGATGAAACTATAATACCAAGGAATTTTTTTAGTTTACTCAGCTCCAGCAATACAGATTTTTATGGTTAGTGCTTCTTTAAATTTTTATGTTATTTATAACACCTTTATGAGAAGTACAATAAGTTAAATAGAAGATGTTTTTAGGATTGAGCACCCCCTATTATCATCTTGTCTGCCTTCAGCATATCGTATAAAGTATAAAATTTTACCTATTTATTGGTAAATAAAACAATTTACATGACTTTTATTGCAATAACTAAAATAAAATAATTTTTTTTGTAATTAATAATGATGACATTAATAAATTATCTTTAAAAAATAGAAAAGATAATTATGTTAAAAGTATAATTTTTTTAATTGAGTTGGCATTTCTGAATGTTCCTAAATCTGATTAATGCTTTTCTTTAACTTATCTACTTTAAGTATTCATTCATTTCACAAATTATAAAGAACTCATCTCTTTAATAAAATCTACTTTTCTTTGTTCCAAACATTATTTGTTATTATTTATTTGCATTCACAACTTTTTGATACTTCAGTTCATTCTCAAGTATTTATAATTATAAAATTTTAAAATTAACTTTAAATGTTTTCTCGTTAAAATTTACTAGATGTCAAAATTAAACCATTAATCTTTATCAGAACATTATGACTAAAATAATTATTTTATTACAACACATTTGATTTTTTTATTTATATAGTTGTTTAAGTCCTCTTTATCCAAATATTAACAGCTATTTTCTAATAATAATGACAATAAAACATTTATAATTTCTTTTCCATCATGATTAGACCTGATAATGGCTTACAGTATAAGCAAATAATCTCATATATTTCATACACCACCGTTTCTCCATTACTATGATCTTCATACATTCCCAAATACCTAGTCATCAACCCATCTTTTCTATGCTTTATTTATATTTACATGTTAATTTAGTAAATATTGAAATGTTTTGCTAAATTAAAATTTGGCAATTAAGTTATGATTAAAATGCATTTTTTTTTACTTTACCATAGTAATCAGTAATTAATTTATAAGAATGTTCTTTAATATCATAGTGAACTACTTTCTTTGTTTACAATGAGTGTCATAAAAGATCAGCTTGTGATGAATTGTTTTACAAATCTTGAAGTTTAAAGTTTGTTAATTTGAGAAAGAACTAGAATGGTTTGAGTCCTAACTGCCAGAACACAGGGATATAAGAATAATTAGATGTAGGAATACTGAACAAAAACCTAGAATTTTTTAAAGATGATATTTGTACTATTAATTTGTTCAGTTCATCTCCTTGGTGCGCTTGAAATTTTTAAATTTCAGTGTTTAGGTTCATCTGTCTATTTGAAAATATTTTGTTCGTGAAAACTAAGTGGTTATTGATTAATAATTTCATTTATATATTCTTTACCTCTACAGGAGTAAGCTTGTTTTTTTTCTCCTCTTAAGATATGGAGTTATTGCTATTTAATAGATACTTATGAAGGTAAGTAACAACCTCTAATTTTTGTTATTTGCCCCAATAAATCTTAAATGTTCTTAGGACCAACCTGTAGAATTGTTTAAAAAAAAGAAAAAAAAAAGCATCTCTATTCTAAAATAATTACTTTGGACCGTAGAGAATGTAGGAAAATTATTTATTTATTTTTTATTGCTTATTTCTAATTTTAAATTTTGCTTGGAAAAAAAAAAAAAAAAAAAAANTAAGTTTAGGCATTAAGGCCCAGGAGGAGGTTGCGATGCCATCTCCGTTTTAATCGCGAGGGAGGATTGTGAGGATTGGAGTCCGACGACAGAGATTGGGAATATAATAAGATAAAAATAAAATTAACAATAAAATAAATAAATCACTGTGCAGGGAGAAGGGGCTCATCGACCCCACTACTAATAAGTTTAGGCATTAAGGCCCAGGAGGTCGCGAGGCCATCTCTGTTTTCGTTGCAGGAGAGGATTGTGAGGATTGGAGTCTTACGACAGGGATAGGGCATATGGATTAGGATGAAATTGGAGTTTGCTATAGAAGAGCTTGAAGCAGGTGGAGATAAGGTCTTTGACTAAAGGAATATTAAAGTAGGCTGATAAATTAATAACCTATAACAATATGACTGGGGAAAGAAAAAGAATAAATAAAGAAAAAAAACTGTGAGCTTATAACAGGTTTAGGTTTTTGGCAACTCACGTAAAAAAAAATTGTAATTCCCATTTTAATGTTATGGATAATTTTATTCTCAAATTGCTCTTTAATTTCATTTGAAATTTGGACAATGTGTACAGGACACAAATAACCATTTTGAATTTATAAGACACCTCTTTTTAAGGATATTTTAAAAATAATTAAAATAAACTTATAAATTGTGAAGAAAATATCTGGAACTAGCTACAAAATTCGTGAATTAAGACAAAGCTAATAATTTTTAGCATAAAATCTAAAGCTCCCATGGAACTTAAAAATTAAACATTAATACAAATTTTGTTTAGTTTAAGAAGATACTAAGTTCACAATGCAGTTTCATTTACAGCAGAATTAGTCAAATGTGATTTCAGCTCAAATAAAAGAAGGCCGTACTGGAAGCTTTAAAGCTGTTAGTGGTCACTGGTATCCATATATAGAGCAAGAATTACCAACAAGCTTGTTTTTTTGGGGTTTTTTTTTTTGTAAATTTATAAATCATACATAGTGTGTAGTTATAACAATTTAAAAAATGAAATCAGTAATTTTTTTTTATTTTTTAGATTGACCAACTATTCTCTCAGAGCTAAAGGAGGTGATAATGACTATATTTGGAGCTCTGAGGATACTTCTGTAGCTCAAATATCACAAAGTGGGGTCTTAAAATTCAATGGACCTGGTTCTACCACAGTTTCTGTATACATGAGAAAAAACAAGTATTGTATGTCTTCAGCTACTCTTCACTTACTTATCCCCGAAGAAATTTCTATTTTAAATACAGCCCGTGAAGTTGAAATTTGGAATAATATTAATTTACATATACAGATATTTGGCAGAATACAAAATAATCGTGAAACTGAAAAAATTTTGTTTGATTCTTGTGATTTCTTAGATTTCATGGTTGCAGCTGACAAATTTGCATTAAATGATGATAACCAAGACATAAAACCACTTCCAGGTGCTTGTGCTGTTAAAAATCTGAAAAGTATTGATATAGGATGTTCAAGGATAAGTGTTACTTTGAATACAGAAAGGGGTTTTTTGAAAGTTAGTCCTATATTTTGTTCATACCCAACACTTCAACGTTTGCAGCCATATTATGAAGAACATGTAGTTCTAGCTGTTGGTTCTTCTTATGATTTAGTTTTTGCTGGTGGGCCAATACCTATGTTTGGAAAAATATATGAAAAATTGGAAGTGAGAAATCAAGTTTTCAGTTCAAAAACTATTCTTTTGCAGCCTCAATTGTATGTTTACAGAATCACATGTGTAAAATTAGGTTCAAGTGTACTACAAATGACTGTAAGTACTAACCCAATTGGATTTGCTCATATTAATGCAGTGGTGAGTGTTTCAGTTTACTGTGAAGTCCCTAAAAAAGTTGAAGTTGTTGGGCACTTTAGAACTGGTTGTTCCGAGATATCTCCTCAGCGTTTAGTGTCATATACTGCAAGCACAGCTCAATTTGATTTAAAAATTTTTGATGTTAAAGGAAGATCTTTTCAAAATGCTACTAGTCTTGGATTTAAATGGAAATTTGAGAAAGATAGTATTGCCTCATTCACTAACAAAGATAGAATTTTTCTTCAAGAAAAAGATCTACTTTTATATAAAATACCTTTAACACATTATATTATTGTAATTACTCATAATGAATCAGGAGATGTAACTGGTTATGGATGGATGAAGGGACAAGATTCTATCATGAACACTTTTTTGCTCTCTGTCGTTCAAGAACCAATAGTAGAGCCAACATTTTTGACTCTTTTTAATCATCCTAATCATGTTGGATATTTGAAAATTAAGGGAGGCTCTGGATATTTTAGCTTCGATTTGAGCCCTTCTCTAGCTTTAGTTAAATATGCTTACCAATCTAGAACAGTTGAAATTGGGCCTAAAAATGAAGGAAGTTCTGAACTTATCATTGGTGATAAATGTTTACCTGAAACTTTCCCTATAAGAATAGATATTCAGGTAAGAAATCAATATTTGTTTCAAAGTATGTATATACTTTTAGCTTAAAAATTTGAATTTAAATTTGCATGTGTACAATATGAAGTATAATATAAGTGCTTCACTTGCAGGTTGTTAGTGTTTCTACTTTAGATATTGATGGCCCCCTAAAAATTCAGGAAGGTTATTATGGAAAAATTATTGTAAAATTTTATGATAGAGATTTCAAGCCTATGCCGTACCCTGCTATGAGTTTACCTAAATTAGGAATTCTATTTGAAATATCTGATTTGTCAGTTGCTGAATTTGATTTTAACAAAGCACGTCTTGATCCTTCAAGGGGCATAATTGAAATAAATTTAAAGGGCAAAAGAAAAGGACAAGTTACTGCATGGGTGCAATTAGGAGATATAACAAGCAAAAGCCTTAATATTCAGGTAATATGTTTCATGGTGTATTATATCTTTTTTGAAAATTTTATTCTACATTATTTAATCATTTTTTTATGTTTTATTTGGTAGATTGAGGTTCAGTTACCTCAGTCTGAATATAGGACTGTTCCAACTGCTGAAATTCAAGTTATGGTTGTTGAAAACATAGAATTGGAACCTTCAGTGGCATATATGATGGCTGGCGATATTCTCACATTTAAATTGTTTCAAGTAAGTTAATAATTATAATTAAATATTTACCTCATTTGTCTCATTCCTATTTCATGAATGTAGACTTTACCTGCCCAAAAACTTAACCATTTGTAGTGGGTCTTTTTATTTGTTTAATCCTAGATCACCTGCATTAACTACTTCATTAATTAATTAGGTATTTATACTCAATTTATTACCTATCCTAATATACATAATTTTAATATAAGAATTACTTGCTGAATTTTTCCATTAATATGTTTTTAATTTACAGTTTAGAAAAAAATTTTAAAAAATGTGTAAAATGGCAAATTTTATTCCTTAATTATTCTTACNCTAATTAAATTTACTTATTAAGACTAATTTTAAATTTTTTCTATAGAAGCTTCAAATGTTCAAAATATTGGTTGTGGTTTCTTAGTTTTTTAATTATTTTCTAATTGCTAACATGGCAAGTTTTAATTTGCCCCTTTAGCCCATATATTCTCTGTGAAAGTGTGTACTATGATACAATGTAAGGAATATTCAGTTTATTGAGATAGTAATGTATAGTAAAGATGTGATTTTTTTTTTTTTTATCTTTTATTTATTTATTATATTTCTGTTAATATAAAAACATTTTTTATCAACATCGCAAGAGGTGACCAATGACACCACACTCAAATTAATTGCAAACCCAGGAGGTCATGTGGCCATCTTTGTTGAGTTGATGGGGAGGGTTGGAGTTAGAGGACAGGACTTGTGCTAGTGGATTAAGGTTGGTATGGCAGTTTATTGTGAAAAAGGGTGAAGCAGAAATTAATTAAATCTTGAAGAAAAGGTATATTAAAATTGTGGTGAAAGAAGGAATTGGATGGGTAATAGTGAGCATTAGCGATTATTCTGAGAGTTTTGGATTGAAAGGACTGAATTCTATGCATGTTGGAAAGCTTAGTAGCACCCCAGATTTTTCCACCGTATATCCAGATTGGTCTTAGTAAAGTCTTGTAGAGCGTCAGTTGTTTTAGATTAAAATTCCTATTCATGAGTCTATAGGAGTTCTTGTCTTTTATTTAGTATGTTCGCTCCATATGAGTAGTTAGTCAAGATGGAACCCGAGTTAATAAAGGGAATTTGGGAGTGGTAAAGAAACATTGTTTTAGGAATGTTTTTCCTCAATTAGAAATTAACTTGAATGCATTTCACTTAATTGATTTTTATTCTCCATTTGTCATACCATTGTTTGATGCTTTTGAGAGAATCTTGTGTGTTTTTAGAACCAGCCATTATTAGACTTGGTCATTCTCAATCGCCATTGCAAGTGTTTCCTCAGGCGAGGTAACAGGGACCAGTCTTTGAGGAAAGTGAGAAATTGTGGTATAGTAATTGGCTGAAAGTGTGCTAGGAGAAGTGAATGTAGAAATAGGCACAGTTGTGGATTGAAGAGACTCTGTAGGACTGGAGGGTAAAATATGATGGGTATGGAATTTCTTGATAGGAAGTGCAGTTCTACCATGGTAGCTCGCCTGAAAGGTGGTCTTTCTTATAAATGTGGTAGCCTGTAATTTTTAGATTATTTCATATAGTTAGTAGTTTTCTGTCTAGTACTCTATGATAAAAACATAATACTACGTCTATGTTTTCATCATTGAGTACCAATTTGTCTTCATCAGTATGTGTCCGAATGCCATTATTATTCCAAAGTAATATAGAAAAGAATACTCCCAAATTTTTGGATGGGGAATGGTACTCCTAATGGCAGTTTTTGGCCAGTCACTGCCTCCGACTCCAAAGTGCAAACATTATGATTTGACCAAATCTGGTCTCCCTTCTTCAGACATTACAAGAATGACACGAACTGCAATCTAAATGTCTTATTTAATGTTAGAGTTCATCAGTATATGTCCAATTGCCATTAGCATTCCAGAGGAGGATAGAAAAGGAATTCTTGGCCTAATGTGAAAATTAATGACAAATTTGTTACTGCCTCAATCGTCCCAGTGATATAATTAGTGTAGGGTCAACTTGCTTTGATGGGGAATTCAACACCTGTCACTATGTATACTGTCATTGAAATTCGCCTATAGAAATATTGTGAACAAAATGGCAACCATTATCGAAATTGGTATTTTTAAATTAGTTCTTTATTTTGTTAGATTAAAATGGAACAAAAAAAATGTCTGTAATTTTATGGAAAAAAAATTATCTTATATATAAAT
>KZ809364.1:87748-98417 GCA_000696205.2 Oncopeltus fasciatus
TAAATGACGAGAGCCGACAAAATGCATGACAATGTCAGCTACTTCGAGTTTAAGACGAATTTCTCGTCTTTCTCGTAAGTTAGGCTCTCGCTAATGAAGAGGGAATAGAGTGAGATAACTAGCCTGTCCTTGTGGTGTAATGGTCAGCACGCGAGGCCCGGATAGCAAGAGATCCAGGTTCGATTCCTGGCGAGGACAGATAGTTTTTTATTTTCTGTTCCCTCTCATTAATTGTATAAAAAATAATAATTTACGTGGGATTAAAAACCACAACAAAATAAAATATTTATTAAGAAAATAAATTTCTTTTTGTAATAATCAGCTTAATTATTTCTTTGAATAATGACTAATTAGATAGAATATTATCACTTGTATTGTATTACTGGATCTCATATAAGTGAAGACTAGGATATTTAAATATTCTCCTCGATTCTTAAATTTTTCACATAAAGAAAAAAAAAATCTTTCATTTCAGCACCCTTTCCTGTTAGTTGCTTCTTTCTTCTTGTTCAGTCAGGCTGAGTAAAATCAATTTAGATAGAATATTATCCCTTGTAATGTATTACTGGATCTACTATAAGTGAAGACTAGGGTATTCCACAATTATTAGGCTGGGTAAAATCAAACCATATCCTGCCAATCTGCTTAAAAATGCCTCCTCTCTCTCTACACTATTGCCCATACTTCTTCCACTTTTAAATATATTTAAAGCGGCTAATGTAATAACTCTCTGTCACTGTTACTAGGTGCAGTTTAATTTAAAATGTTTCTACTTTCAATTTAACAAAAGTGGTTCTTTTCCATCTTCTTTCTTTTACCCCTGAAAATAGAGCTTGTACTAACAATTCTCGTTCATCACTTTTCATCTTTGCTATCAATAATTTCATCAGTCAATCCAAACTCCACTGACTGATTCTTCTGGTTCACTGAATTCTTTTCTTTGTCAAACATTGATCTTAAGGAGTTATGGCAAAATATTCTGCCAACATTAAAAGTGAAAAGTAAAAGTGATATGTATTAAGTTACTTAGACTTCTCATTGAAACTAGTTAAGTTTGTAGTAGGTCTACTCATAGGTTAAGTGATCTTTTAACAAACCTTATTTTTAGGAGTTTTGTGGTTGATAGCCTCAGGTGGTAGTGTAATACTTCTAATTTTTTTTTTAAAGTTGTAGCTTAATGAGAAATGTTACTTCAACATCGGCAGATCTCTGTTTGAGTCAAAAGTGTGACAATTTTTTAATTGACCCTATAATTTAATCTAGTTAATTTATTATATAAGTCATGTCCAGAAAGTAAGTGTACTGAGGCTATCACAGCGGTAGGGAATTGTTTTTCCACAAGTTGGCTGCACTGCTTCATAGCGTGATTTCTCCCCTCCACTATAAGACCGCTTCGAGGTCAGTATGTTAAGAACTGTAGACGCAGCAACACGTTTAGTGAGAAATGCCAATCCAATCTCCTGCCAAGTGTGAAATATGCGGCGTTATTGGTTATCTCGTTCGGAAGGGATTAACTTTAGTTAAGATTTGTAATGAGGTACAAACTGCATATTGTGATAAAGCTATGAATCGTACAAGTGTGTTCAAGTGGTGTCACAAGTTTAAAAATGGTTGTACACCTGTGATTGATGATCAGAGAAGCGGAAGACCTTCAATTGTGACTGACAAAATTTTGGAAAAAATCGAAAATGCGATCCATGGCGATCACAGATTGACTGTGGATGAACTTTCTTTCTGCAATGTATCCACGAATCTCCAGATCTCTGATACACAAAATTGGCGAGAAACTACTTCAAGAAGAGCATCAAAAAATTGATACCCCGGTACACCACCTACATTGAGAGAAATGGTGACTATGTTGAAAAAATAGCTTAGATATGTACTAATGTAAACAGGTAATTTTTTTTTTTCAAATAAAAATTTTTGTATCCTACAAAAATTCAGTACACTCACTTTCTGTAATCTTATTTATTCAATATTAGGAAAGTGATAAAATCTTATTTGCTATCTATGATTTCAAAGATTTTGTTCAGTTGGTCAATCTTTGTCTTAGATTTTCTCCATTTTTTTTTTTTTTTTTTTTTTTTTTTTTTTTTTTTTTTTTTTTTTTTNCTTCTAAGGGTCCCTTGAATCCTGAATAACCTTCAGAAGAAAGGTTGGCGAGATTTCACACTGTGTACCTGTACAGGGCTGCTTAAGTCTTTCCTCCTTGGAGAGATCCCCCTTCCACCGCCCACTGGATACGCTCTAAAGGCTACAGGTTCCCCCAAGATGATAGTGACATCTGTATATTAAACTTAGCAAAAAAAAACTATTTTATACATTGTTTTCATACAATTGTGGAATAGTTAATTGTTTCACAAATAATTACTCATTCTTATTTATACTTTTAATCTGATCTTATTTAATTTCCAATAGCTGAATATTTATATTACAAAAATTAAATTTTATACTGATTGTAATTTTAAATATATTTTTAATTAACTTTTTATGTTGTCCTTAATTAATAATTTTCCAAAAATTGTATGATTAATTAAAATCAATAGGTTAATTTTTCAATTTTTTACTATTTATTTTATAGGCCACACTACAATTACAGTTATGTCAAAAGGCTATCAAGGTGAAGTGTACTGCAAAGATATCATTGAAGTATATGTTATTAATTTAACTGGTGTCACTATCATGGCACCCATTTCTAAATTGGGGGTTGGTAATACTATGCCTATTTGGGCTGTTGGAATTCCTCATGCCATCTCTCCTTTACTTCTTGGATCTATAAATCCTCCACTACAGTTTAAGTGGCAGGTCTCTGTGCCCAATGTTGTTCGGATCCAAGATTCCTTATTTAAAACAAATATTCAGGTAATCAAGTTACACTTAACTTTTGGGTTTGAATGGACTGTGTATATTTTATTTTTTAAGTGTAATTTCTTATTTGTCTTAAATAATAACTAAATTAATTTGGTTTGGTGCATGTCTGAATATATATGACTTTCTTGCTTCATTCATATGAAAAAACTTAAAAATAACATTGATAACTGTTTTAAAAATAATTTATTAAGATCTCATACAAAGAAAATTATAGTCATTATAAAAAGAGAATTTTAAAGAAAAATTGTAAAAATATACAAATTGAAATACATTACAAAGTATTTGACTTCTATCAAACACAATATGTAAAAAACTTGACTTGAACATGTTAAGGAGCAGTTTAACACATTTTGTTAAACTTGCTCTGATTAAAATATGTATAACCTTTCATTTGTATTAGACATTTAATTTTTTTCAGTAATGTCTGATTTGATAAGAAACCCAACCCTGTTTGATATTTCCCAAGTATTATCATCATCATATTTTTATCCTTTTCTACCACTTCAAGCAGTGTGAGGTTCTCCCTTGCAGAGCTTAGACCAGGTAGACCTTTCTTGTCCCAGCTCCCTTCTGCTACAGTCCAGTCTTCAAACAGAGATTTGTTGACCTATCTTTGTCCTCTTGGGGACCTCTCTTTGGTTGAGGAAATATTTTCTGACTACAAAAAACATTCTGGAAGATGCTACCACTCGCTGGTTTACTTCCTCCTCGATATAGCTGCTTTCATTAAGATGAGCAGCCATGTATTTTAAACTTGTAATATGCTCCTATATCTCTCTAAGAGCTCTCCATATCCTCAATTCAGTGTTAACTAAATTTGTTAAGTTCAACAAACCTCAAAAAATTTTAATTCAATTTAAGAGACTTTTTTTAATTAATGTATCCAAAATCAACACTACACACAACAGTTTTAACTTTGTTGTTTGTTAAATAATCAGGAGATTGATTTTAAACTAACTAAATCCACTGGCCTAAAACCCTCAATTGTCAATTGTATCGATGACTGTGAGAGTGGTGGGGGCATTGCTTGAGCCAGCTTGTCCTTAGTCTATTTCTTGAGGCAACTGTATTACTCCCTAACTGTTAAGACAATCCTAACATTTGAATTTGAGATTTGTTGAACTTAACTAAATTATGAAGAACTAGGTATCTGTGGGATCAATTAAATAATTTGTATAAAGGCAAAAACAGACAGATAGAACACTCTCCCTTTTCTATAACCAGTGTCTATCTTATCATCCTCATCAGCAACATACCATCACTATTACCTTCAACTCCAGCTCCTTCTTCTCTTTTCTTAATCTCTTCCTCGTGAACATCTTTCATTTCTGTAACTGAAGGTGTGTTTCCCTCCCTCAAACACAATAAGCCATATTGGAGAATTTCATGTTGCAAATTAAAGTGCAAAAATATGCTTGTGTCTTTGTTTTTTTCTTGCACCATTCAGCGTAGAGATGACTCAACCCTTGGAAATCTAGCACCCAGCCAGTATTTTCACGACATTTAACCTATGACCTCTTTTCAGTCCGGAAAAGGTCGTCCATCCATATCCTCAATTCAGTGTGGCCTCCTTCCAAACCGCATATACTTCGTTTTGTCAGTATATGTCCATGTTGATAAGTGCAAGCTCTTCTTTGAAAACTAGGGTTCTTCTGAAGGTCACAGTTTTCCTACTATTGATACATGAAATAGTTATATAAAAAGTGTTATCAGTGGATGAAAATTACTTCTATTGCAAAGAAAACTGTCAAATAGAATTTGTGCTCTGTTATGTTTAGATTGTAAGATAAGGATGGATGTTCTAGGAAAAATTTTAAAAGCTAATCTTAATAATATCTTACCTGAAAACTGGAGGAGCTAATAGTGTTATTAGGCATGCTTCAAAGTTAAAAAGTTAGCCTTTCAAGAAGTACATTTAGCAATGTGTTGACTGCATAAGAAATATAAGCGGGCTCATGTTTGGAGTCTAATTGTTTGCTTGAAAAAGTCTAGTCTTCAAATATATATATAATGGAAGAGAGAAAGAAAAAGAGGAAAATTGTACCTATAAATCACAGACTGTTGAAGTCATTTCAGAATATAGGTACCTTGTTACAGTAATGCCAACATTGTCAATGTGCAAGCATTTTTATTAAAAATTTCAGCAACAATGCATGGACTGTATTCAACTTGGAACTCCTTTCTGATGATAAAAGAAGTACTTTTAGGCTAAAATGGATGTGTAATGTAATGAGGTTGAAGGACCTAAGCATTGCAATAGTACTCAAGTGTGCGGAGAAAATAAATATTAGAAAGTGGAATAAGTTCAAGTGTGCTTCCTTATGCAACTTTCTCACCTTCTTAAGAGTACTCCTAATTATAAATTGAACTGGAAACAAGAATACCTTTTTCATTTCGTAGCTATAAGCCTGATTCTTTCATATATCAGGATAGGACCCTCTCTCTGCTGCAAGACTGAACACATAGCTGTACTTGAAGCATCACAAACTACCCTAGTAGTTTCACCCTGAGCTCTCCATTGGCTTTGGTTCCCCAAAAATTGCAGCTTCCTCAATTGCCCTCTTGAAGTTCTCAAAAGCCCGAACCAATTCTTTCTTCGCTCCTAGGGATAGCTGTCTTGTTATTCTTCCCGTTAGACAGGTATTTGTTGAGTGGGCCCTGTAGATCTGCCACTCTGGGTATGCAACATGGGTAAAAATTAAACATACCCAGGAAACACCGGAGGTCCTTTACTGTGGAGGGCCTGGAGTAGTTTGTGATCGCATCTACCTTTGTCAGCAGTGCCATGATGCCTTCAGCTGTCAGTCTGTGCCCAAGAAATTCTATCTGGGGCTGAGCACAGACAGATTTGGCCAAATTGATTGTGAGCCCATGTTCCTGAAGCTGTCGCAGAACTTTACCCAGATGTTCCTTATGCTCCTCTTCATCCTAAGAGCCTATGACATTGTGTTTGAGGTACCACCAGATGAAGTCCAAATCCATGATGACCTTGTCTAAGAAAGCACTTCTTTCTCCAGTGCGGAAGGTCTGCAATGCATTCCTGAGGCCAAAGCACATTTGGGGGAAGTTGAAAATACCGAAGGCTGCATGTTCAGATCATGTCAAGGTCACCACTTCGAGGCTAGATAAAGGTTGAAATGATAAAAGAAAAGAAAAGCTTCAGCTTCAACTTTTATTTGTGTACAAGTTCGTAACAAAGTCCAGGTTGTCCCAATAAAATAATTCGATTGCAGTGCGTCAATACAGAAGAGTTAGGCAAATAGAAAAATCAATATAATATATGTTGTTGTTGTTGTATTTACCGTTTCTTTTTCCGGGTTGGACCGTGTCAAATTGGTGTTATTTGCCGAGCTTTCGCACATCATGTGATGGCTTCTTCAGGGCTGAAAAGAGAATGAGAGTTGTAAAAGAGAGATTTTTAAAATCCAGGTGGTATATAATTACCATGTTTTATACACTAGGTGGTGTATAATCCCGGCGCAGTCCGGTCCTTGGGCGAAGCCTGCCTTCCCATTGGTTGATACTGTGTTCTGGCAGCTGGTCTCTGGAGTAGTCAGCTGGCTGGTCACTGATTGGATGGATCCTCTTGTCAATTAGCGCTGGTTTCCAGTTTTTGCTCAGTCTGTATCCGTCTTCTCTGTTGATATTATAGTCCATGTCAAGTTTAGCAAATAACACATATAAGAGAACACAAGGCAAAGTTAACACACAATAAGCTACATATTTATTACTACCATACCTTCTATATTCTTTGGTAGTGAAAATAACCTTTTAGATTATTTACATATTTATTACTCAACCCGTCGGTAAGGTTATTAGTACATCTGTCACTAAGCAAAATAAATTAAATAAGGCTGATAAATACTAAAAATAAATAAGACATTGGCAATAATAACAATAAAATGAGTAATAAAAATATGAAAATGATAAGATTTGTGTATTAGTGGCAACTCCCACTGTACATAGCCATAACCTCCCTGGCGGGAAACTTTTGACAGTGAGAGTCATCAAAAACAGCTTACACTGCTATAGCACCTTTAAAAGGAGAAACTTGCATTACAAGAATTAATAGAAGGAAAGAATTTTAAAAGGGAAGAGTATCAATATTTATAAAAATATATGAAAAGTACTCTGGGTTACAAATTGTGAATACCTGTGATTTTTAGCAGTTGGTTCATTATGCATATTAATAGAGCAGAGTTTATTTGGTTTAATTTTGTATTTATCACACAAAAATAATTAACAAACTGTTAAATTGTTTACATAAGTTGTTAGTTTGATTGTACATATTTACTTATATTAAAAGAAGAGTAAGATTGTATTATACACGGATATAATTTTTTCCAAGCTTTTATAAATATTAATTATGATTTGCGTATGTTGTAAATATTAATAAAATCTCCGTACTAATGCTTCATTAAACTTTTATCTTTCAGAAAAAAATTTTTTCCTTTCCCAACTTTTCATTTACTCTTATTTGTCCTTACATTTGTAGTCAGTTTAGCCATCTTTGCAGTGGCCAATCTCTAATTTCTACCAAAATATTATGTAGTCAGATCTTTTCCCCTTGGTGGAAAATTTCTTTAAACCACGTACAGTAGTTGCTGTCTGCAGACTCTTGTCCCTTATCTCTGACCATACTTCAACCACTGTCTCATCAAAGTTTGTGTCATAAAGCTTATGACATATTATTAAGTCTATATGACTAGCATTTCTTAACCTGTTAATCTGTATTTTTTCCTCGTCAATCTTCTTGTACAATCTATGGGGTAATTCCAAGACTAAAGAAAGTAGTTATCATTTATGAGCATTATATTGTCTGAACTTATTTTAGCTTTTCTTATGGCCTTGACATCAGGGAAAAGCCTTACTATACTCCTATTGTAGAGGAAGTAGTCCTATTGACATTTCTTTCTTGGAAACAGTATGTTATTTTTGTTTGGAAATAGGGAGTTGCTGATTAATATATCATAATCTACACTAAAGTCTTAATTTTTAATATTTGCCTTAATGACATCCCTTTCCATTTCAATCTAGAATTATTCTTTGTTTAGGATGTCTGCATCTTCTGTAGGAGTGTATTCCAATATAATAGTGCTAACTTGATGTTCATAGTTATCATCCTATAAGAGACCTGGTTCCATTCTTCTACCCTGGCAAATAAGCTGTTCTTCGAGATTATTCCTACATCTCCTGCATTTATTATTATGTGGTCCCCTGCTGCCTTTCTTCAGCTTTGAATCCACTTTAGTGGGTGATTAGCCTTTGAGAACTTACAATCTTTCTTCTAAGGGTCCCTTGAATCCTGAATAACCTTCAGAAGAAAGGTTGGCGAGATTTCACACTGTGTACCTGTACAGGGCTGCTTAAGTCTTTCCTCCTTGGAGAGATCCCCCTTCCACCGCCCACTGGATACGCTCTAAAGGCTACAGGTTCCCCCAAGATGATAGTGACATCTGTATATTAAACTTAGCAAAAAAAAACTATTTTATACATTGTTTTCATACAATTGTGGAATAGTTAATTGTTTCACAAATAATTACTCATTCTTATTTATACTTTTAATCTGATACATATTTAGAGGGGCAGATAGGGGATTTGCTATACTGGATTCTTGGACTAAAGGACTCAGGATTTATACTCACTAAGCACCGTAAGTTTTTCTTTCTTTCTGTGGTTCTCTTTTTTATTACCAGAACAGTGTGTTGACCACAGACCTTCTCTGGTATGCACAAGATCAAGTATAAACATATCTGTTACGTATACTTCCTCCTTTGGCCTTTATGGCCATTAACAGGATTTGATTTATCTATTTATATATATATACACTGCCGGACAAAATTAAAGGATCACTTCAATAAAAAGTAAATCTTTGAAATGAAATGAAATAACAAAACTGAATAAAAAGGAAGAATTCGAGGAAAACGATCAATAATTGGTATTCCCACCTCTAGCTCTGATAATTGCTTCCATTCTCCTGCCCATTCCAGCGACCAGGGCTCTTACATGTTGTTCTGGGATGTTGTTCCACTCTTCCACTAACATTTCCCTTAAATCTGCCAAATTTTGTGGGTCTCGGGCGCGGACACGTCTTCCAAGCATGTCCCATACATGCTCTATTGGGTTCATATCTGGACTTCTGGGTGGCCAAACCATAACGTCAATTTCTTCTTGTCTGAGGAAATTTTGCACTGATCGAGCAACGTGAGGTCGGGCATTATCGTGCATAAAAATAAAGTTACCTGCGATATTTCTGGCGAAAGGTATTACATGTGGCTCAAGTACCTCCCTAATGTACCTGTCAGCAGTTATAGAGCCACGGTTCACAAGAACCAACTCTGTACGGGAGTTTAAATTTATGCCCCCCCACACCATCACTGACCCACCACCAAACGCAACCCTTGGAGAAAAAGTGCATGGAGCATACCTCTCTCCCCGCCTTCGCCATACCTTTTCCCGTCCATCTGGAGATCGGAGACAGAATCTTGACTCATCGCTGAATAATACGAGGCTCCAATCTTCCTGAGTCCAGTTTAGGTGCTCCCGAGCAAACCTCAAGCGCTCAACCCGGTGTTCCCTGGAGAGAAGAGGTCCAGTAGCTGAAGGATGGGAGGTCAATCCATAATCGTTGAGTCGTCTTCTCACGGTTCGCTCTGAAATTTGCACATTCCTGAACCTCTGGAGGAGACCACGCAGACTGTTACCAGTTGATCGGCGATCCCGAAGAGCATGCAGTTGCAAAAATCTCTCGTCACGGTGGGAAGTTGACCTCGGACGGCCTTGTCCGACTCTTCTTGTATGCCCTCCAGTTCGACGGTGCCTATTAAGCACCCTGGACACTACGGATTGTGACCGCTGGAGCCGTTGCGCAATATGCCTTTGAGAAAACCCTTCTTCACTCAAAGCAACAGCACGAATTGATTCCTCTTCGGTCAATGCTCTTCTGTTGGCCATCACAACGTTCTTACTAAACTCACAAGTAAAAACTAAAGTCTCTTAAATGTTAGAAAATCTTCAATAAGATGAATCTTTGCTAACAACTAACCATTTACTGATAGGAAGAAAGAAAAGAAGTGGATTAACTGACCCTTTTCTCCATAAACGGGTGGGAATATAAACAGGTACAGGATTAACTGGATAAGATACAACACAAAGTCCAGTCTGGGGCAATGGAATTTCTATTTTTATCTCTTATGTAATAATAATATAAATATTTGTAAGTTATCCTTTAATTTTTTCCGTCAATGTATATATATATATATGTGTGTGTGTGATGGATATTGCATATAATGTTCTGTGCTATTATTTTAGGTTTCTTCTGAAAGCAAACTCTCAGTGAGACTTTATGGACTCAATCCCGGACACACTAACGTTGAGTTAATTGTTTTTTCACGCCATGGAGAAAAACCTCTAATTACATTTCAATGCTCTCTTACTATTGTAGTTTTTAATCTTTTGGAATGGACCAGGCCAAATCTGAACTTCAAGTATATGTTGATGGCACCTAATTCTGAATACTACCTAAAAACTAATGCCTTGGTAATTTTTTCTTTATTTAGGGTAGATTAATTAATATGTATTAACTATAATAAATTAGTATGGATCTGTATTAATTAATTAATATGGATTAAAATATATGTGGTGTATCTTGGGCCGATTCTTGAGGAGAATTTGGGTAGCTGAGCACAGGACCTGTTAATGACTTCTGGTGCTTTCCGCACCTTTACTAAGCTTCTGACCCAGCTATCCCTTTTCCTCAATGAATGTATTAAATATATTTTATTAAAAATAGTAATAA
>KZ809365.1:17803-29116 GCA_000696205.2 Oncopeltus fasciatus
TATCAGCAGGGAAGAGAGAGCTGCTAGGAGCTGTCGTAGTATAGCTGTCTGTTAGCAGCTAAATGGATATTTTTCTTCCAGGGCGCTAAGCTGAAGGAGACAGATTTTTTTTTTCCTTTGTGACAGGCGAGCCTCCCAGACAACAGATGCGCCCCACTTTTGTACACAGACTTTTATCAGTTTCCCCTAGTCTTTCCTTCTATTAAATTTTCTTTTGTTAAGCTACAAAAATATAACCTAATATCCGAAAACATTTTATTGTTAAAAACAAAAAAAAATTCTTTAAATGAAGTTGATAAATGTTCTTATTTTTCATAAGTATTGAATACTTTCAAATGAATGTTTCAATTTTCTATTGAAAATTGGAGTGGGGTATTATTAAATACAAATTTCGTCATACAATCGTCTGTGAAAATAAAAGATAATTTCTGAATTATCTAGATGAAACCTCCCTCCTATTCATTGAAATTAAATTATTTATTTTTATATTATAAAAAAGGAGACCTCTCGAGTTTACTTTCATAAATATTTTCTGTAATATGCACTCTTTCATGAAAAATAAATGCTAAAATTAACATTTTACACCAATCATGCTTTATATGATTTATTTTTACAACTAATAATAATAATAAAGATAAAAGTTTTTAAATTTTCGTTTCCCATATGAACCCCTCTTCTATTTTCCCAATTTAGTCACCTACAAACAAAATTGGCGTATAATGTAATTTTAGAATATTTTTATTATTTAACAACTCTAATAAATAAGGAAAGAAATTTAAGGAATTAATTACCTCAATGTTTAATATTGAAAACATATTTATTATTTAGGCTTGCATTGCAATCCCTTAGAAGAATTAATTTTACGTTGACTTGTTTGAAACTTTCATATTTACCCTTAGTTATACCAATCCTCAAGAAACATAATAAATCTACTTAGATCACGAAGCTCTTGCGTGACATACTTAAAAAAACCTATTTGTTTCTGAAACATATTTTTTTCACCCTAGGGGGTAAAATAACTACCCTTTAAACATGCATATTGTATGCAAGTTAAAATAAGGATAAATATGACTAAAATAGGGAAAAAAAATTGCAAAAGATTTTAAAGTTTTATAATTCAAAATTGCGTGTTAAAAAATTTATTTTTGACCTATTATAGCAATTCATCATCGGTAGTTCAGTATGTCACTTACATAATATTGAAGGAAGAAAATAATGTTTGAATCTATCAGATATATAATATTCATTGCAAAAAACAATATGCATTTCGGTTCGTTATTTTTTAGGGTTTTTATAGACGACTTAACAATTATCAATTAATTTTTTTAACATGTTAGTGATATTATCAGGTGATGATATATCACAAATATATATTGGAGGACGAATATATTTTTAATATTTAAGAAAATTAGGGTTTTAATCTGTATGCTTATCTAATTAATGATTAGGAATTACTTAGTTTCGAAGTATTAAATAATTATTCACTCCTAGCAAATAATTTTATTGTTAAAATTTTGACGTATAGAATATTTCGTTACAACCCCCAAGAATTGTGTTTTTGACAAGTCCTCTTTCCTTTTTTATAAACACTTTCTTACCCAAATATACGTGAGCAACTTGTTTTCTATTTTACATTATTTTCATTATCTTAAGACTATTGATATTATTTAGTTAAATACGCAAAGTGGGTAATGAAGAACGAAAATTCTTGTTTAAGCCCAAGAGAGAGAAATACCACCAAGAACTTTCGCGTAGCGCACAGGAGCACGTGTATAAAACATGCTTCATTTCCTTGCGGAAACGCCTCACGTAATTAGTTTTTGTGTTGTATCTTTTGGAAGAAATATTTTGAGGAAGAAGTAGGGAACATTCATTTTGGCGAAAATTGCAAGTTATTAGCAAGATACATTTCTGACGCAATATGATCTGCTAACATAGGAAATTGCCTGAAGAATTTTCTGTTTCCTTTTGAGTTTTATAATTATAATATTTCATATATGCTTACTAAAAGTTGTAGATCCTTAGAGAATTATTATTATTATTATTAATGAAACAAAACAACAAGAAAGTTGTATGTTTTTTTTTCTCTGTCAGTAATATCAGCACTGAGATTGAGTCTCCAACAGTAAAGTCCGTACAGTGGTCTAAGTCATGATCTGCAGACTTCGAGTTTGATTGTTGACCAGTGCCTTTGAGTCTGCAGTCATTTGTCTATCCATATCTCTCTACCCCATATGGGTCGGCGCGCCAGGGTACCTCAAAGGATCCATTCAAGTCTCGCTATACTGGCTCTGTGAGTTCCAATTCCGTCTGGGCAAACTTTTATTGATAAATATGGTAAATGTCCATATCTAGAGCCATGGGTGTTTAAAAGAGAGACAACCTGTAGATAGCCCCTCCCTTAATGACCCTTAGTTGCTGAAAGGACGGCATTCGTTAAGTCAATGAAATAAATAAGTCTTCCGGCTCATCTCATGACATATTTAAAAATATATTTTATCTGGACTTTTCCTAGGGTCAGGGCCAGCCGAATTGGTAAAATTTTATTTTAAGACTTTTCATCATCCATTTTGTTAAATGGGGCTTATAGTTTCAGAGTTACCCCAGTTTACGAATTTGGGCGAATTCGCCCTCTTCGGTTTTACGCTCCTCAAATGATAAAGTCCGTTTCTTCCAAATTCTGTGAACTTTTCGTCGTAAATCACCCTACCAATTAATTCTAAGATAGATGAAAATGGTAATTCTGACTCTCTAACTCTGTTTAATAAAAATAAATGATGAAATAGGGACATATAAATCAAATGAATTGAAGAAAATCAATTGAAAATACCTAACGGACGAAATGGGTCGTAGAAAAAAATTATAATACGAAGAAATAAAAAATAAATGGCAGAGATTATTCAAATCTGAATCAAATGCGACCTGTTTCCTAATGTGGCTATAAATTTCATATGTTGTTCATAGGAACAATAAAACTGAAGCACACACACACATATATATATATATATACACACATATATATGAGTATGCTGACGGCTGCTGTAGGTCTAAGAGGTCTGACCTGGAGCGCATACGGTGGTTTGTGGTTAATAAAACCAACCCCATAAAAAATGTGCACATTTTATCAATTTAATTACGTCATTCCTGAGTTATTTTCTATTTGCTCTAACTGTGAGTTACAACTGCTCCTGGGGAACCTATGTTACCCAAGAACTGCCTTACAGCGGCCTTTTATAGCTGGGGAGGTATGTCACAGAAATTTATTCTCAGCCATTAGAAGACATGAGGTGTGCGGGATTCTCTCGCCTGGAACTACACAGAAGGATTTATCGTACGAGGGACGGGTCGTCGGGGGTGGGGCTCAAGTCTGAATTATTACAGCGAATTTGGTACAATAACTTCACACCGATATATATACTCCTATAAAAATGTGAATCGCCTACGCTGAGAATAGAAGAACTGTAGTATATCGTCAGAAATATAACTAAGAAGTGTGAGAATTTGGATTTTTTCATACTTTGTTATTGAATTATTTGATTCTTCATAGAACAACTAAATTCTTTATTTTATTTTTTTTTAATTGGCATTTTTGATTTATGTTAAAAATGTAGAAAATTTCCACTGGTAGGTATAAAATTAGGCGTAAAAGAACATGTTGGAATTTTTATATAATAACACCTAAAGTTTTTCTTTCCATTAGTTTTGCTGCAAAAAATTAGTCAGAGAGTACAACATTTTTAATAAATGATATTTTATTTAATTACAATGCGAAAATTGATTTATAATCAAAGTGTCAATATTAGATTGTTACAGAATTTTATAATCTTTAAGGCTTTTCAAAATTAATATATTCCTCTACATTCTACACAGTCAATCAATAGACTTTTTCAATAGTTTCCCAGATGTGTTATCTTTTTAGAATGAGGATTCTGCCCTTCCACAAAAGAAACCCTATGAATTTCACTTTCGAATCGAATTTAATTATGAGATGTTTCAGCATAAAGTATATTTGAAATAGAAGGTATTATAATATAATGCAGCTGTTCTATGCTAAAATAGATTAATAATTATTTAATGATAGTGTTTCATCCCCTACGGCACAGTATTACTATTACTTTCCGTAGAAACTACGTCAGCAAAATTTCCTACAAAATATCGGCTTCCATTTTAATTGCTCTCTACATACATCGATTGGGTTATACTGCACCAAGAAGTGAGGTTTCACTGTCTGTTCCTCTAATATACTGGTTAAATTACAATTAAATAGACATAAATATTCAGTATATTATAACTCTGCTTGAGAAATTTGTCGACCAGAGAGATCTACTATTTAAAATAGTAATTTTAAATCAATTAAGTAATTTTAAATAGTAGATCTCTCTGGACGACAAATTTCTCAAGCATAAATAATAAAAATAAGCATATATAATACATATAATATCTGTTTGTCATTAAGGAGTAAAGGGAGCTGTTGTCAAAATAGTGATATCCGTATGACTGAAATATGGGAATGGAAAATGTTAAGTAAACCAAATGGATATATAAATAGTTTACAAAATGGCATTAGTTTGTTATTAGTTGGAGTATAAAACATTTGACATGGTTAATAGAGCTATCTATTAATTTGTCATTAATAAATCTATGTTAATTTGTCATAAAAAATAAAACAATCCACCAACTCGATGTACCAATTATTGGCACACGGCACCAAAAACGTTTTATGGCTCCCAATGGTTTTAAAATCCCCTGGGTTATCAAAATTGTAGCAAAGAAGAAGAAACGACTTTGTGCCGCGAGTAATGAACCTGAATTCAACGGCTTCGTAAGTTAATAATTGACATATGTTTACTAACAACATATAGTTACATGAAGAGCATGTGTTAATATACATGCATTGCCAATCTAATTCTACACCTCAATTGTGTTGATAACCATATGCTTTTGGTCAGAGACTTCAGAGGTTAAACCTTGAAAGCAATTAAAAAGTCACATTGGATGGATATTAAATATGTTTTATTTTTTCAAAGACTTGGCAGTCCTCGAAAGAGAGAGGCCTTGATTCACTGGTAGGTTATTACGCACAGCGAATGGCGTCGTTGCGATTGGAGGCGGGGAACTCCGACCCCGGATATTAAAACCTTCCCCTACAAATGACAGGAGCCATCCAGGAGGTCGTACCTGCGTTCTCCGCTACCCAGTCGATGGGGCTCTTTCAAATTCCGACTACTGCATTGTGCCTATCACATGGTAACATGGTCACAGAATTACTTTGTCAGGTAACTACAGCATATACTTGAGGAACGCCAAGTATGTCTTTATCGTTAAAGATATCCTTTTGAAGATCCTTTACATTTTAATACTCGTCAGATTATTGAATTGCTTATTGAATTTTGTTTGAATAGTTTTATTTTTCAATATACATCATAGTATTGGAAAATGCACGTGTTACGATTTTAATCTAGTTTTTTCTTTAAAATAAGATAAGCTTTATCTAAGTCTTCAGCTTAAATTCCACTGTATTTAAGATTTAAATGCTTCGTCTAGCCAAAAATTCATAATGAGAATCCTTAATCCACTAATTAAAACAAATGTTACAGTATAAGATGGGCCCAAGTATTAAAAAAACTGCATAGTATTATAAAATGAAAACTTATATTATTGAATTCCTTTTACCAAGAAAAATAAAAGAAAAATTGAATAAATTTAATTCTTCATTACGTAATTATTGATTTGATTTACAATATTTCACAAAATCACAACTTAGTAATGCTTCTTATTTCAAATCATAAAATTTAATTTGTCGCTATCTACATGTCAAATTATCCCTCCTTTTTTTATCTTTATCTAAATTTATAGATATAATAGTATAATTTATATAAATCTATAGAATAGAAAAAAGTAACAATTTTTAACAAAAGCATAGTTTAGATCATATGTAGTTAAAAAGTTAAGCATTACTTCAGCAAACTCTAATTAATCCAAAGGCGTTTTGAAAATTTATTTTCTTCTTTTAGCAATGACAAGCTATAGAACTTGGAACAAAGACACGAATTAAAACCATTTGATGAAATTATCACCGATCCTCCTTAGAAGCTAAAGAATTAAATCCATTCAAAATTAAAACCACAGTCACACATATATAGACTCTGNATATTCTTTACTAAGAACTATCATCTTAACTAATAGTTCTGTGTTTCCTGATTTGTATGCGGGAGTCGCCTGCTTCTAAACTTTAAAACGTGACGATTATCCGGTTCTTCATCTCCCTCTACATTTTGTAAAGGATTCCTTCATACTTTAGCCGTCTACTTCGGGATCCTTAATTCAGCTGGGTAAATCGGGTGTGTAATTACAAGGAAGTGGATAATTACTTGTGAAGTCGGCCCTAATTCATCTGGAAAGTTGGCTGGGTGAAGGGTGGCTGGCGGACAGGGGGAAGGGGTTGATGTGGCGTATCATCCCTCACGCTTTCCTGGTCACTGGGACCAGCTTTTGTTTGCTTTACTTTGCCCCTTCAATCTAAAATCGGCCTCCTTCCTCCCCTACTACTACAGAGTGGAATCACCCCCTTATTCCTTCCTCTCTTTCTCACCTTTTATCCCTCTATCTCACTACACTCGTAGAATCTCCCTCTCTATCTCTCTTTTACCCCATATTTGTCTTTTGGAGTCACTTCATGAACTCGGAATCACCATTTTACCCAGAGAACCCATAAGGGTCAGTGGTATAATTTGAAATCAGGACTCAGGAAACAGGACTTCTTATTTAATATGTAACAATTTATTTGTAAGTTGCACCTTACATATTATTTAAAAAATTGATCATAATTATATATTACATCACTCTAAAGACTATAAAAATTAATGGTATTGGATAGTGGTTTAACAAGTTCATATATAAAAACAAAAAATTGAAATATTAAACTATGAAAATGAATTTAAATCAAGTTTAGTATTATAAAGTACTGTTTTAATTTTGAAGTTCGTATTTATATTATTACAGTATGCTTCATACCATATTTCGACCAACTTCAGAGAATTATTTTAAGCACCCATAATACAGGGAAGGCTTTTATTTATCTCTAATAGTCTACCCAAGAGAGTATTTCCATCTGCCCTAGTTTTATTTATTTTTTTTTTTTAGGGATATTTAAAATAATGTGTAAAATAAAATTAATTTAATTTGTAGGTAACTAGTTGACCATAAAGCTTTATGAGTAGAGGTTAGTCAGGAATTCGGTCTTGCGACTCCCACGACCAAATTCCTGTGTAACTTCTTCTCAAAGATTAACTTAAATTCAAATCGAGATTACACTACGCAATGAAAATCATTAATTTTTTTAAAATAATCTTGGGGGAAAATTATAATATAATACTATTATACACTCACACTGAGTGGTTCCCGGTCTCTGGAGATGAGAGCTTTAATCTCGGAAGCGCTCTGCTGTAAAAATAAAGAAAATCGTGCGAAGATAAGTGTGTTTAAATTTAGAAAAATATTTTACTAAATAATATTTTGACAAAACTCAATCTTCATTAGTAACTTCTGGAAAACATTTAGCGAAATTTCATATCACTTGGAAAATATAATGAAGAGTTATCTGTAACTACTTGTAATACAAACGAAGTGGTCATGTTTTCCCGTTATTTGATATACAGCAGATACATTTTATACAACGTCACAACAATACATGGGATATAATCCTCTCATTCTACCTGATGAAGCCTAAGAACTGACTAGGGATGGTAACGTGAAAAAAAAGGGGGGAGGGGCGTTCATTGAATAAAATTTTAATTATCTCTTCCTCCCAGGCTCTTCCTGTCTATCACTTTTTTTTCTCCTTGATTAATAAAATTGCTCCATTATGCTCACTTCTCATTCATAAAATACTTAAATATTTTTAACAGGAACTTTTCTACTTTCAATGTAAAATAATACCCTTTCCCTCGAAACTGTATAACAACCTCAGAATTTTAAAGACACTTTATATTTTATGTTTGCCAAGGATTCTTTTGTGAGTTTATTTTTACTATTCTATTAGCAACTGCAATTATTTTGGAACAACATACAATTCTCTAAAGTTTTGATTAATGAATGCTAAATATTTTAAAATGAAAAAAAGACTGCTTAATGATAATGTTAATATTTTTATAATTTATAATTACGTTTGTATTATTCACTTATAGAATAATTTCATACCTGCATATTTGGAATATTTTAATTTTTACTTTAATAATTGTCAGATATTTTCATTGAGAAAAGGTTGGCAATTATTTCTTTGGCGCTATAGTTTCGCTCTCCAACATGGAGGACATAGCTAAATGATTGTCAAAAAGTTTATAAAACTATGACTTATCAATGGACACTACACATTACATAAGTTGAAAATAATGTGCACAAATTATCACACATAAGTGTATGAAATAATTATTTATTGTGTATTGTATTGTGTGATTTGCCAAACATGCACTGAGCAGAGACTTTTTCAATCAGAAAGCCTGTTTATATATCAGCAAAGACAGGAAACCGGTTTGACAGTATTTGAAAAGGCATAAGTTTGGATGAGATGAGACAGATATAATGAAATACATTTTTAGAACATAAATGCTATGTTTATCAGGAATCCTATGCTACTTTAATGTAATATATCAGTAACAGAAAGAAAATCAAATTTAAGTACGTTATTCTTTTGAAAGCATGATTACGTATTTGTATAAAATTTTCACATTGAAAATAAAGTCTACAAAAACATCGTAATTTGTATGTATATCATAAACATAGTGAATATCATAAAATAAATATAGCAGTATTTTTTAAATTTAATAAAATGCTCTGATATTAGGTATATTTTTCTGTAAGATTAAATAAATAAATTGTAACTATGCAGCTAATAGCTTTTCTTTTTTCTTTTTTTTTCAGGTAAGTTATATCCTGCAATTCTATCAATGTACAGGTAAAGAAATAAAGAAAAGTCATGTAAGTAGTACTGATTTTGCTCAAAACCATATTTTACAGTTCATTTTCTAATACACAATTATAATTTCGTAATAGCTATTGTTTTTTGAGTGTGTTGACTCATTTAACGTTTTTCTTTTTAAATCATGATGATAATTATGGTAATGTTATCCCACATTTCGATAACCGATTCCCTCAGTTGTGCAATTGGTATCATGCCCGCTCGGCAAGTGGGGTTTGTTTCCCGGCTGAGGTAGTAAAGATTTTTTCTAGCTCCCTGTACGATCAATTAAAGTGTTTTTTTTTTCTTTTTATTTGTAAATAAAGGTTTAGTTGGTTGTACGTTGGCTGAATTTGTATTGGTTTTTTTTAATTATATTTTTGTCTAATACTAGTCATATAAGACAAATTCACACTTACACATAAACACACTTTTTTTTTGGTTGGCGTTAAAAGAAGGTTCTTTAGAAGCAGCAATTGCCTACTTATTGTGTGTACATTATACCTATTGCCTATAACTAAATGATTTATACCTCCTTATAGCTCATCATTTGGATATGATCTGGCAGTATTTCCGTAGGAGGGTAATCGTTCTTGGTGCTGGTCCCAGTTCCAATGGAGTTCAATAAAAATTTACTCACAAATATTTTCGGTAAAAACTGGCAAACCTTTCTCTCCGATAACTGTTCTTCCATCACATTAAGAATAATATTTGTTCTTCAACAGGAAGGCAGAATGTTAAATGAGAGCTGTAACAAAACTACACTTTGGAGAAATTTCCATATCCAATGGGAAAATTGTATGCAATCTTTCATGTTCCAAATTCATTAAAAAACTTAATACTTAATTACATATAAATAAATAATATTCATTTTCTATTTTGCATCATCTCCTGTACATTCTCATTCCGCCTCTCAAAATTATTATTCTTCACTTCTTTTGCCTTCCTAATCAAGCTATGTTTAATGAGTATTCGACTACTTTGTTTTTCTTTAACTTCTCAATTATTAATATTAAAAATTCATTTACTTTTTTGCCTCGGTTGATGACGTAAGCATACTAAAAGTAATATAGTATTCCTACTAAGATACATTCTCTCTTCAAAATATAATAAAGTTTAATTGTATTCCCATTTATGTTTCCCTCTTATTTCCTAATCTCGGTACAGAAGTCGTTTCCACTGGTTTTATCAAAACTGTTAAACCCGAAGCTCCCTGTTCCCTCAATTTGAGGACAAAGAAAGGCGTTAAACTTAGATAATGCTCTTATCTGCGCCCCATAAAGTCAGAGTGGAAAGAGTGGGGGAAGAGAGACAGGAGCCAGCGAATCCTTTATCCTTTGGAACATTGTCTTCTGACACACTCAGCATCTCTCTAGACATTCACATTACATCTAATCTTTTGACTATGTTTTAGTTCTTTTTTAGCTCTTTCTGAAATTTTGACTCCATTTTTATGCATCTGTCTCTCCCAATACATATATATGTAAAGCTATTCATTCAGATTGCTATTATGATTCGTGTTCAAATTTATGTGCGTGTGTGATCTAGAATCCGAAATTTTAAGATATTTTAAATTAAAAATTAATAAATATTACATAAATAAATACAAAAAGGATTTTGTAAACTTTTTCTTCCCAACTTTTATTCATTTATTACATTTCTCTTAACATAAAAACTTTTGTAATTTGGTTTCAATGGACTAAAAAAAATGTCAAGAGGAGAGAAGGTGATCAATGATACCACTCTTAAATCGTAAAATAAGACAATTTCCATGTTTCTTTAAAGATAGATGTAATATATGAATAATATTATATAAAAATCACAAAGTGCAGTCAATATGTGTAAAAATTGGTATCACTGAGGCTGGATCCGAAATGTCGTTTTACATTAGCGGTTATATTCGAAAGTTTCTACATTAAAAAGCTTTTTGATAAAATCGTTATGCAGAATGCTAATTTTCTTAGTTTTATTTCACACCTAGTAAAAAGAATACATTTTTAACTTAAAGTTTATTATATTTAAGATTATCAATTTGAAAATTTCAATCTTTAACACCCCTTGCAACAGAATATTTAAACAACTGATCGCAAACAAATATCCAAATGCCGTATTTGGTATAAAGGGAACCAATAAATTATCGAAGTTACATTCTTAAATATTTCTTTAAGGTTAGAGAATATAAAACTTTGGTAATTGCATTTAAAAAAATTATATGCTTGGTACGATTTTCGGGTTTCCTTTTCTGTGAATTTGTTCTGTTCTTCAGTATTCCTTGATCCAGTCTTCTTTTTCATTTCTTTCTCTTGCAGGATTATTTTTTTTCCAATACGGATTAATTTTTTAAATATAAATAAAAT
>KZ809365.1:30184-49012 GCA_000696205.2 Oncopeltus fasciatus
GTTATTTATCTCTTGCAGTTAGTTGACCCGTAATTCACAATAATTGCTATCATAGCTAACACCCTTGATAAATAATCTGAAAGGATAATAATGAAAATATTATTGTTCTTAAGTTCTGCCATTTAATTATCATTATTTTTATTTTTATTTTTTTTTATTTTTGGATAATGCTTATTACAGGAAAATTCAAGTATATAAAAAGTATGGCTGAATACTTCCTCACTCTTCATTCCTGGCTAATATAAAACCAATCTTATAGATACATGTACATATATTCACCATTTTCTCTCATTTATTTTTATCTTAATGAAGCATGGAATATCTGATTGAATTAGGAATTTGTGAAGAATAAATATAACAGATTAAAATCAAAGGCTCCTACAAATTTGAAGAAATATTTCATTAATTTAATTATTCTCCGCCTCAGTAAATGAATAGGTCGCCTACTAATCAGTGCTTCTGGCCAAGTAGTCAGCAGCCACTAAACATATGGAAGACGTGCTAATGCGAGCGCCCTCTGTAGACCTAGGACTGGGCCAGTGGAGTCCATCCTGATAACACGGGGCAGTGCTAAGTATCTGATAACACGGCGGTACTAGGTGATAAGCCCTCCGCGTGGAAGGTCCGCCCATGTTACGTGTACAGTCTCTTCAGAGAGGACCCACCCCCTGAGAGCCCTCCCGGACTGTACCAGCCAACCATATAATCCAAGCTCCCTACACCCCCCACCCCCAGACCTCCAGAGGCCCTTTATTTTATTAAGGCCAGGGCGATAAAAGCTGCGATACCATTCTCAGCTGGCTAATTCTACACCAGCCTTTAGAAAATGGATATATTCAACGGTTTCTAGCTTTCGTGAAAAACACTTGATTCTGCTATACTTCACACACAACTTTTAAGGGCAGTATTTTTTCTTTCTCCTGAATTTTGTAAAAACAAACAACACACAAAACGGGATATTTCAAGAGTAAGAAGAACTAACTAAACGCAGAAGCAGCGCCATCCAAGATGTCCTAAGTTTCCTTACAGATAGACAAAGTTAAGAGAAAACGACTTATTTACTCTTACATCTTGAGAAGAGTAAAGGTAAAAATGTATGATTATATATACATATATATATATTAAACAAGATATTAATTATTTAAATTTGTGGCTTGTTCGTGCTATCATACTGGTGTATGATGAATAGATGTTGATAGAATGGTTTCTATGTTGGAATGTACAACATAACTTTCATATTTGGGATTCGTTTTCTAAATTATTAAACGAATTTATTTTTAGTTGAAAACGAATGGGGTGAATATTCAATTCAGGGAGAAAAATGTGAATTAACGTTAATATTTTCGTTATTATTAGAGCCATGGAAAAAAAAAATCATGAAATAAATTAGAAACGAAATTCACTATAGGTAACAGCCTTCGTTATCTCCACAGTCCTGAAGAAGGAAACTCAGGCCAAAACATTAGCAAAATAAAACCACATTGGTTCGCCAATTTTTTTTAAATTTATTAATTGACCTTTACAACATTTTTTTAAAGGCTCACATTGAGAACAATATTTAAGAATTAACAAAGACAACTGAGTAGAGACACCAACCTCCCTCTGATGGGCCAAATCCCATCTTTAGGAACGATAGCATATAGTTTTATTTTCTTCTTGGCTCTTGAGATAATTTTAAAAATGTATTCTTGTTTATATTACACTTTTCTTCTAGATTGATGGAAAACCTCCTTAATTTAAGAAGTATCTGTCTGAAAGAATTTTTTTTTTCTAAAGAATATGTTATAGAACTGGAGAAATAAGTCATGGTTTTGGCTAGGATCAGAAAAATTTCTTGGTGGAACAAAATCCTTAAAAATAGAGTTTATATGATATACAATGTTTATATGAAAATAATCATTGACTAAGTTGCTGAAGAATTGACAAAAAATAAGCAGCTCCCTCGTGACGGACTATTCATATAAATGATGACTTCCACAAAGATTTTAACAACTATGGAATAAAAGAAGAAAATGGTCTAATTTCATGCCATCTGAATTTCTAAAAGTACAAATTGGAGGATCGGAGTCAGCTTGCCCCTTCTTGATTCAGACGCTCAATGGGGTAGAAATTATTGGGCTTAACTCTGCAGTAATTCGGAAGTTCACCAGACTTGAAATCAATACCTAGTGCCTTGACTATCTCGTCCTTTGATAGAACTTTGCAGAATTTTTTGCATTTTTATGTATCATTCGCTTTCACAATGAATTTTCTATTTCATAACATAAAATTATTAACTGTGACCCCTTTCATTCAGTGAAAGGGAAGTATTCAAGAATGTAACTTAGAAGATTGGGCGGAACCCTTATTTTTAAAATATAAAAGCCAAATTTGGTGTTTTTGCTTTCTATAACATATATCGGTTGGAGGTTCGTTGGTCGTCGATTATTATGCTGGAAAAAGTCAGGGTTTGGGCCAGTATCTGAAAAATAAAATACTACAAATTTATTGGGGAAATATTTATGAGACTTTTCTGATTCTGGCCTATAACTAATTTCTCCAGTTTTATAACATATGTCTTAACATATTTCTTTTTACAACCGAAATCGGTTGAGGAGATGGAGTGTAATTTTAAATCTTAATGTTAACATTATAACATATTATATTTTTTAAGAAAATTTTAGAACATTCTAGATATAAAATTTAATTTAATAGAATTATTTCTCCAACGTTTTTACAAAATCCTCTTATTAAGGAAGATATTTATTATACGCTTCTTCGGCAACTCATACCCAGTCTTGATATCTTACCGTTATTCCGCGTTGCCAATCCCGACTTGTAAATTTAATAATTTTCCATGAGAGGTTGGTCAGAGATTGGGTAATAGAAACTGAAGTTTAAAAAGTAATTTATTTTTGCCAACATTTTGGCCTAAATTTCAGGTCTTCGTCATGGGGTAATGGGCAGAGAGAGAGAGAGAGAGAGAGAGAGAGAGAGAGAGAGAGAGACTCCTGCTCTACGATAACTATGTCATGACTGATTTATATTACTAATATTACTGAAAAGTCTGACTAAAAGTTACCTTTAATCATTTTTGTCCATTTTTAATAAAACATTGAAAATCAGATTAAATTACTCAGGTGCTGGTTTACAAATTTTAATTTTTCTACTTAACTAACCATTTTGACTAAAAGTAAATTACACACGAAATAAAATGTATGACAATTCGAATTTTGGCTGAAACCTAAAAATAAGACAGTATTATTGTTCTTCGAAGCTTGTCATTTGGAAAAGGGAATGAGCTGTAGGTCATTGGAACGACTCCTGAAAGAACGACATCCATCACTGAATCCAGGAGAAGTTAGAGCACTTAGGGGCTCAACTGAGCTCAGACCTCTCCCTTAAACACAGCTCTCAGCCTAAATGTTAACCCCTCTTCTTTGTTCTGTCACTTACAAGAGGTGGNTATATGTATGTGTGTGTGTGTGTGTGTGTGTGTGTAAAGTGAACATATAGTGGAGAAATTATTCGATAAATGATTAGGTATATAATATCATCAATAGCAAAGAAGTAAATAATGTAAAAAAAACCAATATGTATACTTAAATTTTTCTTCAAGATTCAAACTTTTGATCAGTATGATAAGTTTATAAATGTAATACTAATTTATTATATATTTAACTAAGACTTTTTTTTTACTGTATGTATTTATACAAATGCATATTAATATAAATTAGTATGTGTAATATTATTTTTTTTGTGTTAGCCTCCCATTGAACCACTTATGGTCATGAAGGGAGGGGCTAGCTACCGAGCTATCTACATCCACGGCACAGGACAAACTTTCATAAATAATAGCTTGCTCTGGTCAGGGGATTTGAACCCGCAGCGCCAGGATTGCAAGACCAGAACGGATCTCTGAGCTACCCTGCGGCAATGTATAAATAATTAATTCAATATTACCATCTCAATGAATGAGAGAGTTAGTGTCCCTAATACTCGCTCGAGGTCGACCTGGAGGGAGCAGGTGGCAAAGGAATTCTTTATGACATTTGTTTTTTAAAACATAAAGGTTTAAATATTACTCTCAACACTTTTTAATTTTGTTATTCTTTTTTCATGTAACTAACATAAATCGTGTTTTCGATTAAAGATTTTCTTGGTTTTCCCCAGTGTGTTTCCATTTATTAAAATCAAACTAGAAGGTACTTTATGTTGACTTTGGAAAACATATAATACCGAATTTTGTTTCTTAATGTTAGAAGGAGCCTACTCAACCATCTTACAGACATTAACACTAATTAGCATCTGCATATGTAAAAAATTTGAATGTTTAAATAAAACTTAGATATCAGATAATTAAAACGTTCACTTGATATGCCCTATAATTTAAATTAAATTTGTATCTCCTTTATTAACAATTATACTGAATATTTTGACTTTTCATCATAAAACGGGTTTTCCTCAGGCTATTTCTGTCATCAAAGGACCAATCGTACAAGAATAAGGTCATTTACCACATTTATATTGGTATTTTTAAAATACTGACTGTAAGTTAGGCAGACCCAATCACACACATTCACTCACACATGTATGAATACATACATTTTTATAGGTTATATTATTCCTTTTTCTACAGCTGAGATTAAGAATCGATAATTTTTTTTTAAATTTTTCATGGACATAATTAGTATCTCGAGATAAAACTGCTAAAAAAAATAAATCATTAACATTAAGTTATTCAATTTAAAAAATAATTTAAATTCAATCATTATGTGTTTAAATTATCGTACTTATTTTTAAAATGGATGACTTGAATTTGGGAATGTATTTAGCCATAGGGACATCCAGACCCTTCTGCCAATGGTATTGTAGAGGTCTTTCGGGATACAATCACGTTATCCCTTTATACTCGCCCCGTAAGCCCTTTTACAGGGTTCCCCAGTAGCCGCGATCACAGCCCTTTCAAAGGTAAAAGTAGAAGAGGCCCTTCCATACTCGTATGATAAGCATGTCAAAGGAGTCTGGAACGTCTCCTGCTCACTCCTCTAACAGGGATCAAGAGTCTCGTGTTCGATTCCATTGCCTGAAGCAACCACGCCATCTGTGACCACCACAATATGTTATTGTACTTTTGTTATAGTAGTTACTGTATTAGTACTATCGATAGTTACTCTTATACTGAGAGACATTGATTGCTTCCTTCTACTTAAATTTAGATTGAAAGAGAGAAATTATATAAATTAAAAACATTACAAGTTTCTTAAAACTATGTTTTTAAACATTATTTGTACATTAAAAATACCGTAATAAACTTAGATGATTTTGGTTGGGGTTCGGTCAAGGTAGATAAAAAAAACACAAATTTAAAAAAATGTATTTTTTAATAAAGGATTATCTGCAAACGTTTCGGCTTACATTGTAAGCCATCTTCAGGGCTGTAGAAATACAATGTCATGAGAATACAATAATAATTAATAGAGAATTGCAAAAATATAATGTGATATCAAGAGTATGAATGTAGAAAGCAATGTAAGAAAATTTAAAAGATTTTGAAAAACAATTTGAAAAAGAACCAATTTGAAAAACAAACAAACATGCAAACAAACAGCTTATTGACAATATCAAAAATCATCTAAGAATAATATCTACACTCAACAAACTCTCCTTTTAATTATACCGTAATAAAGTAGTGTTTTTTGGGGGGGGGGAGAGGTTAGTCAGGTTTTGGGAGCTGAAGAATTAAAATTAATTTGTAATAAAACAAGTTTTTTATTTTCGAAAAGGTTTCAGTGTAAATTTCAGGCCTTTATCAGGCGTATGGGCAGCTTGAGAGAGAAAGAGATACTCTTGCTTTATTTGCTAATATTTCAATTATGTTGAGTGAAATATGTATGGATTTTTTTCAAATTTATTTCTAAATAATTTTGCAATTCGCTTCTCTATTCTTTCTATTCTTAATAAAATTGGTTTGGCTCTACAGGCTGTAATTTACATTTATATTTGCAAAATATATCAGTACTTTTAAAGTTTTAAAAAATATTCTAAATTCTGGAAAAAATGGTAACATTCACTGGCAAAATTGTAACCGGCAGCTTAAACTTAGCTAAGGGACATATAAATGTACCATATAATACATTANAAAAGGAGGCTGTCTACAGATAATCGTGTTATCAACATATAATCGCATTTCAACATATGCAAAGTGTTTATATATGATTGTTATTAGACGATAAATATTATGAGCCTGATTCCCAAATGAGAAACAATGTCACCCCCTTACGTCTGTCTTCTATTTCATTTTCTCTTCGCATTAGGAGAGGGAACATGATTCAATTTGCCTCCGCGCCTCGAGTGGGGTGACATATCATCACAGACCGAGTGTGTGTGTGTGAGGGGTTGATAAGAGAGATAAGGGGTGGAGATTAGGAGGGGGGTTCCCACAGCTGTTCAATGGGCTCTGGGAGATCTCGAAGGCTTATCGCGGGGCTTAGCTTGGGATCCTGGACTTCATTAGCCGGCTTGCCGGAGATACCATACACAGACATAAGCTCGTACTCTCCTCTCATTTCTCAAATTTTAGTCCAGCCCATAAATTATCCGGCAGTTATTAAAGGGAAATATTTACATGTTCGCGACTCAAAGCTGTTGTAAATTATAATTAAACCAAATATAATTACTAATATTATATATTAATTTATGAAATACTTTTACATATAGCTGAACTATAGCTGCATACCATCGTTTGCTCTGAGATACTCCACTCCATTCTTTAATATTATATTTATACAGTATGATCCTAATATTGTGCCAATAATGCTTATTAATTATAAATTTCTTTTCATCAATAGATGAGTAAAAATTCATATTTTCTTATTAAGCTATCTTCTGAATTATCACATCTTCTTAAATTAAAAATCACCATCATACAAAAATAGAGTTGGCAATCTAACATTGAAATATTAAGTAAATTAATTTTAAAATAATTCAACTATTTATTAATTTATTATAACAGACATTACATTTCCTACTTTGAAGTAACTCTCTCTTACTATGATTTTTATTTAATTGGTAATACTTAATATATGTTTATAGATTTAAATACAAAATATTACTGAGATTATTGTATCAATTTTAAACATTTACATACTGCATTTTTTGTTCTTCTTTAAGTACTACTCTTATTATGTCTAAATACACTCAAACTCAGCTGTTGTTACTAATTAATATAGGTTGTCTCTCCTCAAAACCATTCTAATGAACCTTCATGAAGACTAAACAGAGACTCTCTACATATTATTATAGTCGCTACATCACCCTTATTTTATATTACATATCCAAACTGAAAATATTATGAACCAATTATAATATGTATTATTAAATTTTGAAATCTTACAAGTTTCATAGAAATATATTAGTAAATTGTATATAATTTGAATTTCATTGTAACTAACGAAAGGTTCAATATTGAAAGTGCAAAATAAGTGTATAATTATGTATTTCTAACTACTTATTACATAACGAAAAGGACCTTGACATCATATGATTCAATTCAAACTCAAAATTTCGACATTTCAAAGACAATTACTATATTTTACATACAAGTATTCTCTATTACTATATATACCATGCAATACAATGTATAACGGTGCTTTAAAAATAATTTACAAAATTAGAAACCCATAAGTGAATCGATAAATTCTAATTATCCATGTTCCATGTTTCAAACTAGTCCCTAATAAAATAAATGAATATTTATATTACTAAAAGGCAATTTGATGTTGTAGATAAAACATTCTCAAAAACATATTTGATAAATCAAATGAATGTACCGGTATTCCGCTAAATATCGAAACATCCTCCGATTTTAGTCATCCTAGTTCCTTGAAATCCGTTCTTGGACTTAAAATATTTCATAAAAGATAATTTAAACTAGTGAATTAATTTGAAATTTTTAAAATCACTATGGCAAGTAGAAAGGGAGGAAAATATAAGTCTCGTGTCCTAAATAACTGAATCGGCTTATCCTATAACTTCGTAATGGACCTCTTTGGCTTACTGGATTATGTAAGTTAGCTTCAGGAAATCTGCTAAAAATAGCGTTAATAGGTGCTAAAAATAGCACAGACACATACAGTCACGAGTAAAAAAAATATATTTACTTAATAACCGTTCCAGTTATTAGAAAAACCATGAAAACATAAATACATTGAATTAAAATCTTCTATCCTCCTTGAATTTCAGGATAAAACTCATAAGTGAGACAGTGATAAAACCTAAATCTCAAGATTTATCAAATTTGCTTTAGCTAACTCCAAAATATTGTCCTTTTTTAATTCCACATGGCTTGAGGCAAAAATAAATTTTAAGATATGGCTGAGAGTTACGAATTTGATTATTTATTGATTACTAGGTCATTTACGAGATTTTGGATGATAATTAGTAAAAAAAAAATGACTGCCCAAACAGGTTCTATTAGGAAGCTTTTCTCAATCAATCTATCTTTCAATTATTATCAGAATATTTCGCTGTGTTAGGTTGATTGTAATAAATTTTCATTGGACAGTCAAAAGTGGCAATAATTATTTAGTTGCTTACGTCTAATCGGTTTCATTGTATTCTCAAAAGAAAAACAGGGATGCCAGGATAGCCAATGGGATCCATTCGGGTCTTTTAATACTGGCGCTGCGGGTTCAAAACCCACCCATTATTAAATAAAAGCTTGTCCTAATCTTGGATGTTCAGAGCGGAATGACAACCTATAGATAGATTTATTTTTTGCCTGGATGAAAATCGGTTATATATAAATGTTATAATTGAATGTTAACTAGGTGTTCTATTCCCCCCAATCAATGCATTCAAGCCAGGATTCACTCACAAAATTCTACTGGAATATGCTACCTTAAAGAAGTACCTTTTTCATATAACCTTATAGAAATAAATAATGCTTGATAAAATAGAAATTTATATAACATCATAATGAATTTAATTCAAAAGGAGAGTTTTTTGACCGTGGATTTTAATATTAGATGATTTTTGATGACCGAACCCCTACGGTCATGGAATTGTGAACTTAGAGACAAGGCGTCCTCTCTCGTCTTCAAGATAGGCAGCCCTGAAGATGGCTTACAATGTAAGCCGAAACGTTGGCAGATAATCTTTTAAAAAAATACACTTTTCTTGAATTTGTATTTTTTTTTTTTTTTTATCTACCTTGACCGAACCCTAACTAAAACAATCCAATATGAATTCAATTCAATTTATTACTATTACATTTGTATATATAAATTGTTCATTTGCAACACACACACGAACACATATATGAAAGGCAGATTCCTTTCCGGAGTGAAACATTACAATTACATTTCTCGAAAAGATTGTCCAATGAGTAAGTAACTTGCCTCAGGCCCTCAAGAAGGACTTACGACTTCCTCTTCGTTCCTCAAGAGAAAGGCCTGAGTAATCCGGCTTACGTCTCTGGTCTTTGTGTCTGTGAGCACGCAATTTAGTGAGGCGTGCAATGGTTGGTTGGAGAGGGAGGGGTGGTTGGGCCTGGGTGGCGGGATAAGGGGGTGAGAGGGGGCGTCTGGGCTCCAGATAGTGCAAGGTCTTCCAACCGCAGGTAGGACTGAATGATTTATCTGCGGGACTCGGGATTCATGTCGTTAAAGCCTTACTAATTTAAGAACATACAAATAGGCCGTATCGTTTAAGCTTTTTTATACGTTTTCACCTGTAGACTGACATATATTGCACCAAAGAATGAGTAACAAAGATTTTATATTTCAGTTCCCCCCCCCCCTTGACCGGTAACAGCTATTAAAAAACTCTTCAAAAGGTTTGCAAATAACAGCTTAAATACTGGATTGTGAGCTTTAAGGTGTTTCTTTCTTATTTTACTAATTTTAATTCAACATTTCTTTATTTGTATGCTCACATGACTAGTGTCCTAACAACGTGTCATTTTAACACCCAGTCCCTTCCTGAACACTTTGGAGAGCTCCAGGAATAATTCACTGAGAACATTTACCAAATAATTGCAGTACCAGAAAGATGGCCAAAACCCTATATCCTTTCCTCATTAATACGCCTACCTAACTACTCGTTTCTCGTCATGATCGATAGGACGGCATGTGTGTTGGTGTTGGCCTTTATGTTCATGAGAGTATTCGAGCCTGAATCCCCGAATGCCCCTCCCTTACTCCCCAGCCCTAATTAGTCTCCATATTAAATTCCTTCTAGCCGATATTTGTATTGATTCTCACCATATCCCTTACTTTGAGGTTTATCGCCCACCCCAGAGTCGCTTGGACCTCTCCTTTGAAGCCTCGTAAAAAGTATTGTTCCCTTCTATTCAGATATCATTATTTGTTGCGATTTAAAGTTCAACACTCTTTCAAACTACTCTGAGAAGATTTATATACTCGTCAATCTCTTTTCTTAGACTCTTGAATATTTTTCTCATTGGCTCGTGCGATAATCTCGTTTCTGCTTCCCAAGATCCTGCAAGCTCTCTAGCCATCCATAACTTGATTCAACTTTCATTGAACTTAAACCTTTCAATAGTCACTCCTAAATTTCGGAAAAACGGATTTTCCTATATTTGGGTCAATTTAGGATGACCTGGAAGCAGTTTATTGGGTTTCAGTCCAGGACTTCCATAATATGGCCTATTTTTGCACAACTCTCCTCAGCATTCTCAACAGGAGTGCCCCTATTAAAACTANAACCGCAGGTAGGACTGAATGATTTATCTGCGGGACTCGGGATTCATGTCGTTAAAGCCTTACTAATTTAAGAACATACAAATAGGCCGTATCGTTTAAGCTTTTTTATACGTTTTCACCTGTAGACTGACATATATTGCACCAAAGAATGAGTAACAAAGATTTTATATTTCAGTTCCCCCCCCCCCTTGACCGGTAACAGCTATTAACAAACTCTTCAAAAGGTTTGCAAATAATAGCTTAAATACTGGATTTAATAATAGCTTAAAACCAGAGATTTTCAGGTGTTTCTTTCTTATTTTACTAATTTTAATTCAACATTTCTTTATTTGTATGCTCACATGACTAGTGTCCTAACAACGTGTCATGTTAACACCCAGTCCCTTCCTGAACACTTTGGAGAGCTCCAGGAATAAGTCACTGAGAACATTTACCACATAATTGCAGTACCAGAAAGATGGCTCAAAACCCTAAATCCTTTCCTCATTAATACTCCTACCTAACTACTCGTTTCTCGTCATGATCGATAGGACGACATGTGTGTTGGTGTTGGCCTTTATGTTCATGAGAGTATTCGAGCCTGAATCCCCGAATGCCCCTCCCTCACTCCCCAGCCCTAATTAGTCTCCATATTGAATTCCTTCTAGCCGATATTTGTATTGATTCTCACCATATCGCTTACGTGGTGGTTTATCGCCCACCCCAGAGTCGCTTAGACCTCTCCTTTGGAGCCTCGTAAGAAGTACTGTTCCTTTCTATTCAGATATCATTATTTGTTGCGATTTAAAGTCCAACACTCTTTCAAACTACTCTGAGAAGATTTATATACTCATCACTCTCTTTTCTCAGACTCTTCAATATTTTTCTAATTGGCTCGCGCGATATTCTCGTTTCTGCATCCCAACATCCTGCAAGCTCTCTAGCCAACCATAACACCATTCAACTCTCATAGAAATTAAACCTTTCAATATTCACTCCTAAATTTCGGAAAAACGGATTGTCTTATATTTGGGTCTATTTAGGAGGACTTGGATGCAGTTTATTGGATTTCAGTCCAGGACTTCCATTTATAATAATGCCTATTTTCGCACAACTCTCCTCAGCATTTTCAACAAGAATGCCCCTGTTAAAACTAACCTAAATTAATTTCCTTTTACTCCGTTCATGAAGAGAATTTCGCGAGCTAAAAAGGCATTGAGAGGCTAGAAAAAGGTAGGCTCGACTCAAAGGTCACTGAGATGACTGCATTTTTCCCGAAGTTTTGTAACCGCGATCAAAAAGAAATGAGGAAGGAAGGAGTATGTATTCGTATGGAGCTTTGTACTCTGCTCCAAATACTAAACCTTAATAGCATTCGCATTAGCATCTTCTTAAGCTTTTTCGTGCCATTTACTCATTGACTTATTGACTCCTTTTCCAGCGATAAAAGCTTTTATTTTTGTTATGTAACACCCTATGATACATTAGAAACCTTTTTGAAATCCCAAACGAAAGAAATCGGACAGGATGGTCTCCCAATTCATTTCAAAAAACTCTGCCTACCAGCATGCACTGATTCACATTTAAAGCATAATTAAGTCTTCCCTACTGCATGAAAAACAGCCATTGTTAAGCCGTTAAAGAAAATCTCTACTCTATCATTACCTAATGATTTCCAACCAATTACCATGCTGTCTAATCTCTGCAAACCACTTAAGAAACTAACTCAAAACCAAACATCACAGTTACTAGAAAATACCCAGCTCATTATCATTTACAGTCTAGCTTTCGGCCTGTATTTTCTACTCTATCCGATATGGAGAAGACCAAGAAGCGATAGAGGAGCAAACAGTCACAAGCCTCATCTTACTGGGCTTCTCAAAAGCTGTAGAAATTGTCGCCCATTCCATGCTCCTATCTAAGCTTAAAAAGCTATTTTTTTTTTTTTTTTTTTTTTTTTTTTTTTTTTCAGGATCTCCTATCCATACAAACCGATTCCAATGAATGTGAATTAAATTTATCAGTGTAATTGACCTTGAATGGTTTAATAACACCGGGGAACACAATTTTTGTTGAGTTAGATCTGACACTGTTTTTTTACTAATTCTTGGCGTCTGAATCCGAGAATATTCTCAGATTTTGTCTATCATGTCAACTTTTTAAACTATAGGATATCCTCTGAAATAATAAAAATCATGCTTTTAGAATTACAAAAAGTAAAAACGCACCAAATATACAGTTTACAAAACATCTAAATAAGTTGAATCGAGTTCATACATATAAAATTGTTTAAATAATGAAACAGTACTTAAAAATTATGATAAAAATATGCGTTTGTAGCTTTTTCTAGAGATTTTAGTTTGGGTACATTCGCGCTTGATGCTCCAACAAAAGTCAGCCATCATATGTACGTCCCATCTACCTTGCTACCTTGCATCCATGACCCTCAAATCTAGATGGGAACGCTCACCCTGTTCATCACTCACTGCACCAAGATTGTCCGGGAAATTACCAAGGTGGCTGTATAAAAAATGCAATTTAATGCTCATGTTGCAACCTAGCTTTTGGAAGCTTTACAAGAGTTGTTAGAAATTTCGGAGTAATTCAATGCACTTGTATTTCCAAGAAAGTCTATAACAATGTTTTTGAATGCCATATCCGTATTCCTCTTCTTCCAAAGAGGGAAATTAATTGTAAACTGGCACGAAGACTTTGGCTGACGTATAATATAGCTGACGGTAAACTAGGAAACTCTATTTTACCTTTGTTTTTCCTGTTATATCCCGATGTTTCCACTATACAAAAGTAACAATCACTTGAATGATCTTTGGGCTTGCGCCAAATCATAGGTATACGAAATGGAAGCTTAGCACATGTTCCCTTGGTCTACATCCGTTATCCCTCAACACACTATTTACACACTTTATGAGGTGCCCATGCTTTACCTTGATCACCACGTTTCACTTAAAAATAGGCAAAAAATGCTTGTCTGACAAATGTACTGATGTTTGTCCTTTGACTAGGAATGGTAAAACTGCCACATATATAACAAAACGAATCGGGGCTGTTTTCGCACTTTCGATGTGTAGGAGCAGAAGTATCCATAAGGAAACGTTACAGTTCAAACACACTATGTAGTTCTGTACACTTTCGTAACGAAATACTAAATACTGCTTACCAACACACAACGTTTTACCACAGTAAAACAGACGTAACTATACGGGCAGGTCTAGACCACCATGCACCCCACCCACATAGAAACCGAACTTGACGTAATACAAGAAAACTAAAACAGTTTTAAAGCCAGCATGCCTAATTTTATAGAAAACAGCTAAAAAGTTTAACTCAACTTAAATTGAGTTTCAAATTGTTCACCATTGTAATTGTTGTGCACGTGTGTCATGTATGTGGATTAATCGGATTACTGTTTGAACAGAAGTTTGGGTTCGTTTATTTATATGAATGCGTTTGTAAGGAGAAAGAAATAAGCCAATTTTAATTCTCTTTTTATTATAAAAATAAAAAGAGAATTCAAATAAAAATAAATTTCCCGTTCATATATAAAACGTGTAATAGAAAGTAATTCCATAAAGCGTTACTTTTGATTAATTGTTCAACAGTAATTCTGAAGATTTTTCTCCTTTATTTTCACAATATTAATTTTATAAATACTTATACCATGAATTCATTTGTTTTATTTCCGTATATTTTAGGGACAAAAAGGTCTATTATAAAATATATTAAAGATTGTATCCTTAGAGTGTTAGGAAAAATATAGAAACTGAATATATTTTTTGGACTTTTCTTTGCAAACATTTCAAAGAGGTAATTGCATTGCTACTTGAAATTGATTGAGTTTAAGAGGTTTTAGAGGGAGGCTTTATGTTCGCGAATCTTTGTTATCATTTGAGATACAATACAATTTCCACCTGTGCTATTTCGCTTTTGTCTGTATTGATGTTTAATCGCTTTTGGCTTTATCCTGCATACAATTCCATTACTGTCTACTGCAATTTTTCCCTTTGAGTCCGTGATCGGAGCACCTTTTGTTCTAGTACAAATTCTGTTTTGTTGGATGGAAGTCAACATTGCAAAATTAATTTCTTAAACATGATTAATTTTATGCAGCCCACAAGTCATTGTTCTCTCTTCTTGTTCCTGATTTGTTTACTTTTACGACCTCCCAAACCTGTAATTCTTCACCAGAAAAGTTTAACGTCTTCCCAATCTTATTCATTCAGGTAATTTCCAATTTTCCCTAATTCCTTTCTTTCTTATTCCTGTTTCGGGCTAAAATATGTACCAATAGTATTCTATTGACGCAGTTTTTATTTCTCTTATCTGTAACCTCATTTTTTCGGCCTTACCATTGAAGCTTTGTTTAACTTCAGTAGCTGAAGTAACTTCCTTTTCTCTGTTTAAGAAAGTTGGTGATGTAAGATTGCTATTGTTAAGGGCTACGGGTCAATAATTATTATGAACAAAAATAAATCAAAGTTAATTTATTATAATAAGCAAATATACCGACTAATAAGAATACAGTCTATTGCCCTTACTAACTAATAAAAAAATAAAAAAATAGAAAATATAAATTACTTACATCTAATTATGGGTACGTAAAAATAAATTAAATGTGCTTATGTAAAAAGATGCCTCGAGATAACAATAAATAACTGTCACTCATCATTTCACTGTTAACGACATTGCATAGGCTACGACCTGCTCGGCACGCAATCTGACACGAAATCTGCCACTGAATAAAACTAACTTATCACTGACTCGGTGGGTCGCTGGCGAGCTGCTGTTATAACTTCAGTGAAAGGCCCAGGCAGGCCTAGAATAGTCTAATAGTTATTTCCGCGCAAACCTACTTCCCTGTTCAGAAGCAAGGAAGCATCTGACATCCTTCAATTTACCTCTTCTCGTAAAGACATGGTGCTCTCTTCATATACTTCCCTAGTATTTAGCACCATTCTTTGTCAAGGGTCATGTATAGTCCAAAGCTAACATTCTTGTCTAGTTCAGGAACAACTTCTCAACTCAGCTTCATACTCAAATATTGAGGTTCCTACTGTATTCCGATTTGCTTCTCTTGTAGGACATTCTCTTCAGCTTCTTTTCATTAAGCACCCTAGGATTATGAGGTCGCTTTTACCTCAGCGCATCCAATTAATTTCCTTCATATTAGTAAAATTCCTCCTACATCGAAAGTAGTCTATGACTATTTTAATTTATCCTATTGTCTGTGAGTTTAATGCAATGAATCAATGTTATGAATTCGAATAGGCATTGCCAACTGTCATTACTGACGTTCTCGTCATTAGGTGAAACGTTTTCGTTATTGATCTAAAGTAAACATAGTAGTTACCAGTTTCATAGAAATCACCCTAAATAATCGATTTATAGTTACTCGTTTTGTAACGATTCGCTTACGGCCTTTAAAAAGTATCTCTTTGTTCAGGCATCACCATTTGTCGAGGCATAGACTTTTATTATTGTCCATCAATCTTACCCAGTGTTCTTTGCAGATTTGTCCATTAAATAACTAAACAGAAGTTTACTCGCTCATATTCTACTTACTCTCTTAGTAATGTGTTGATACCTACTCCTTCGAATGCTGCAATTCATGGTGTGGTAACAGAAGAGATTTAAGTGTGGTCAGTATCAATTGATACTTCTCTAGCTCCGTTCCTCTTAAAATATCTCAATTCTAAAATATCCCACCAGTCATAGCATTTCATTGATGATCTCGAATTTATTACCGGTGAGGGATCTCGTTTCTGGATCCCTGAAGCGTGTCTTTAAGCGTGTTAGGTCGATTACTTCCGTATCGTTTAATTCCAAGGTCAGAGTTCCAGTGAATCAGTCAAAGTCCTAAGCGGGTAGTTGACTAGCAAAAGAGGCCCTGTATCCTTGGAGCAATCGGTCTCCGGAATATTTAGAACGAGGGTAATTAGAGATTCAGATAGAGGTGTCAGTTGGTCCTTATTCAGTTTATTCAGGACCTACAAGAAGAGGGATCCTCTATCTGCTGCTCGGAGGAAGTCTCCTTTGTAGATGGGCTCAACTGACTGGTCCTAGATCACTCAAGAACAGAAAATACGTATATAAGCAATGCTGAGGAATAATGCTTGAGCACCCGTCACTGAACATGCTGGAGAATACATCGTACTATAGAGTAGCTTCGAACTAATTACATCTAAACTTGCACTTAACAAGTTCAAGTTCTTTTTTTTGGTACGAATGTCAAAATACAAACTCTTATGCTATAGTTTCTCCTAATAACAGACCACCTGATAAATATCTTCATTAGATATTTATAGAAAACTAAATAAGTAGAAAACATTATTATATTTCAAGGACTAGATTTGTAATTAAATATTTTATAAAATGTATGCGTTAAAAAAAAACTATATAAATAATTATGAAGAGAAGATAGTGGGGATGCCGAAGGAAATGCCAAAAGGAAGTTCGGTTTGCGCCCTATCATGCTCAGCGAACGCCCCTCAGATCCCTTATCACTGTCAACGACAACTGCCAACCTCCACACGGTGCTGTCCTGACTAACAGCTCTAGTTGGTCAGAGGAAAGTAAGCCTTTCATGTCTTGGATGAAATGACGACTCGAGAAGGCCTTACTAAACCTCTTCTTCCACAAGGCTATGGATATTTCGGCCATTCAGTCCTAAATCGAGTTTTGTTATTTTCAAAATTATGACTTCTTATACAAACAGCGAGTGCAAGTTTAGGGATGGTTAATTCTAAAACTTTTACGAACGCATAGCTAATTTACAATTTTCTATAAAATTATAAATATGAAGTTATAACAAATAAATATATCAACCTCTAGAGGGAAAGAAGCATATATGATATAACATTTCCCGAAATAAGAAGGTGTTAGTTACGAAATAAATGATAAAGTTATACAAATAAGAGGACTAACTTATTATGAAACTATTTTATTCTGTTTTTATTTTACACACAATCTACATTTAATTTGCTCTTTGAAACAGACTTTATATCAGTGTGGAGTCATAAAAAAAATTTCGAGTAGGATAATTATTGGGTTCGGGAAAAAGAAAAATTTAAACCCGCAACACATTCTTTGACGATATTTGCGTTCCTTCCATCAAAAGAGTTCTATTCAATAAATATTATTTTTTGTGGTATTTAATCCCATGCGAAACTTTAACAATTTTTAGTGCAAGGGAACAGAATAAAAATCGAACTGTCTCAGCCAGGACATATTATTCTGTTCCCTTGTACTGAAAAATGGTAAATTTACGTTTGATTAAATACCAAAAAAAATAATTATTTATAAAATTTAAATTGAAAAATAAATAACGAGAGTCATTTAAACAGCTTGACAATGTCAGGTCCTCCGAGCATACGACTATATATTCGCCTACCTCGGAGGTTAAACTTTCGAAACTAGTGCGGGGAATTTAATAACTTATCAGACTTGTCTCGGTAGCGTAAATGGAAAACGCACAGGCCCGTATAGCAAGAGATCCAGATTCGTGTCCTGCCTGCGACAGTTTGATTTTTTATTCCGATCTCTTGCACTAAAAATTATTAAAAGTTCTATTCAATGTTCAACGTCATCCTGCTGAATTAAAAATGTGTAACTTGTAAAAAGTTTATATTTTTTTAAGAAATTAGACGAAATTTTTGATACTTACATTATGTGTATAGCAATTAAGTTCTATATATTTAAAAAAAAATTGTTTCTGTAAAATATTACTCAATTTCTTTGTGTTTTTTCCATATTTCCAGCTTTATGTGGCGGACAGCAACCAAATTTTGTTTGGTACCGAAAAAAATGATAATTATTAAACAAACCTGTAGCAAATTTCAGAACGAAATTCATTCCTTGTCATACCCCCTGCGTCATAAGTGCATAAAAAACAATATTATATATATGACTACACGATTATTATGAAAACTATATTCATCATTTTCACGGTAAAGGCTTGCAAGAAAATTTCGATTATAATAGTTAAAGTTATATAAAACTAAATTATAAAATTAAAATAAAAACACATTTAAAGACGCGAGAATGCTGGAAATTCATTCAGAATAAAATAAATAACGGGATGATTGCTTATACATTTTATACATCTTTCACGGTGCATTACTATATA
>KZ809365.1:49272-64781 GCA_000696205.2 Oncopeltus fasciatus
AGAACTTATTCTAAATTCGTATTTATTTTTTACTTTAGAATTTTAAAATTATTTTTTAATACCTATATTTATAATATCAATAATTATCAAATTGCTCATTTACAAATATGTTCTGGAAACAGTGTAAATTATAATATTATCTCATTATGGAAGAAATGGTGGTAATGATACGTAAACTATGATAACGTTACAGTATTCTATGCTCATGTACGAAAGAACAACAGCCCATGGCCGACAAGTGAAGGCGTGTGAACGTTATACTATATATTCGTGTTCAGTGTTAATTAGAGAACTTGTAGAGGCGGGGTGCAAATTAATCTTTATTTCATCAGCCCAGCAGTTTTTGGTTGAAAAATTTAAAAAATTTTAATAATTTTATTGCATTAGGTTAGCTATGAATAAAATTAAAGCACATGGAAATTTCACATGATTTGACCTTTGCCCCTTTCAACTAAAAGTATTTTGTTTCAGGACAATCATAAGAGATGCCTTGAAAACTAAGAGGAAAAAATTAATGGCTCAATGGGTTTATTAAAATGTCATTAGTTCCAATGCAAACGACTGGACACTTTTATTAATTTTGAAATTGCAATCTTTAATTAAGCCTTTTTATTAAATGATAGATCAAACTTATACATCCATATAGTTGGAAAGAATAGAACCTGCATTCTAAATTAAATTAAAATTGCTTTATTCACCCCCAAAATTATTTAATGGGAAGTAATCATAATTTTTAATTTTCAGGCCAGAGGAATTTATTTTATATTTAAAACTGAATATTCATAGCTATATATAGGGTGTGTGTCTGTAAGTGCTCAAGCATCCTAAATGTGAAATTATTGGGGTAAAACAGTACTAGAGCTTCTTTTTCAAACCATTAGATAAACTTGGTTGAGGTTAAAATCGGTCGATGACGAAGGGGGGTTCATAGGATGTCCAAAATTCAAAAGTTTAACATTTTCTAAATCAATCGTGATTTAATCATTCAGATTCATTTTTTTCTTCAGCCTATAAATTAAATTACATTATTGATTCTTTTATTTATTTATTGCAAGTAACTTCGAGAATCTACTTAGATTACATTCTCTCCGCCTGACAAATTTAAAAATTATTTTACACATAGATTAAGAAGTACATGTACATAATATTCAAAATTTTACCTTTAATTGTAATGAATTAAAAAAAAAGAAGATATATATATATTATCGCCTTTGAGATATATAATGGCACTTGTCTCAATTTGGGGTTGGAGGAGCGGCGCTTATGATTGGCTGGATGATTTGCCGACATAAGCCAATGATAGGTATATACTAAAACAAATATCATGTAGATACCACCGTGACCCACCGATAAATATTATATACTACGTAATTCCAGTGCCTGTGCTGCAGTGACATTGTCCATTGGTTGCATTATCGATGACTTCAGTCCGATTCTCGGCTCAACGAAAATGTAAGAGGCTGACCTGGTTTGAATACTCAGCTCCCATTATTAGTATCAAAATTCATACAGCATGATTAGTTATATTTTAGTAGCAAAATTCGCAGGGTATGCTGCGCTGATAAGCGCATCATCAGATGATTGCACTTATCAGCGCTATCTGATAGTCTACAAGTGACAAAACACACTTTTTGGGTTTACTACTTTAAGTAAATCCAAAACTTTAAAAATTATAAGCTTTTCCATTCCAAATATTTTTTCGTCTTTAACGAATTTCAAGTAGTATCCCTTTTATTCAAATTACTCATTAAAATTATGATGAATTCAATTATGCTCCTCAGTGGTTGAAATTTATTATTTCGTGTAATGGGATGTAATTATGTACAACATGCTTTCTGGGGGAATATACATAAATTTATATATATTTTTTTTTTACATTTTGTTCACTTTTTATACTAAAGTCATAAATTAATATAGCCCTAAAATGACGAGTATAACGCCTTAAGACCCAGAGAATCGTAAGTAAATATGGTTAATTTATGGTACATGTCCGCTTGAAAATCTCAAAAATTGACTTTTCCGGCTTCACTTTGATAGGTTCGTTTCGTTGGCACTTTGATTTGAACATAAATTTTCAATCACTTTCAATATAGACTCTTTATCTATTATATATGGATTTTATGGGAGGTATTAAATAAAAGACAGAGATTTATTATTATCGGGGTTCGCCTCTTCACATATTAATTGTTTCAAACGTATGAAAAAATGATCGATTTTGAGAGTATTTATAAATATCATAGATTTACGGATCCCCTCTTTACTTCGACACGTACATTTAATCAAACATCCTTCTCTCAATAAAAACTGAGTGTAAAATTAATGTAGCATTTTAAGAGAGACCTATAACTGTGCTCAGCAAATTAGCCATTTAGTTAACTTAATGCTCTCAGAGTTATATTATAATTTGATTTTTTTTTTTTGTTGTTATAAAATCCCATTTTCAGGTATTTCCATGCAGACCTACAAGTCAGACTGGTATGAAGTTTGGTTGCTAACTCTAAAACAGCTCTAATTAACTCTAGTGGTTTATTTCGAGTAGATCCAGTTATACTAAGTTTCCGACCGTGGGTGTAGAAAGGTCTTAATCCACTAAGTACTTACTTAGTAGGATCTTGGGGATGAGATAGCGGATTCCAAAAGCAGTGAGCTATTTATAAAACTAGTTAGCTCTGAGTAGGAAAGCATTGTATTTAATAACCTCTTAAAAAGAACTCCAATTCCTCCCCCCCCCCCACCCAAACAATACTAATACTTTGGGTAACATTAATGTAATTTTCAGGAAAATTGTTAGCCGGAAAATTTTCGGAGAACAGAAGACGTTTGAGGATGCTGGTGAAATTCGAGGAAAAGTCATTAAGGTCGCCATGAAACATAAGAGTAACAAACTGCGTAACGAATTCTACTTTGAGCCGTAATTTGACGGAAACTGAAAATTCCTGTATAATGAAAACAAAAGGGGAAATATTCTTTTTTTTTATGTCAAACAATATTAGCGTACGATTTTAAGTTATTTAATATAAAATTTTATTTAAATTTGGACAACTTTTTGATCTATGGTTAATTTGAAGCCATTCGTACTAAAAGTTCACTAACATTCTACTTTAAGTGCTCAGAAATAAATTACTAAATACGCATACAAGAAATGAATTAAAATTTATTTACCGTTTCTTCTTCAGGGTTGGACCGTGTCGAATTGTTGATATTTGCCGAGCTTTCGCACATCATGTAATGGCTTCTTCAGGGCTGAAAAGAGAATGAGAGCTGTAAAAGAGAGATTTTTTAAATACAGGTGGTATATATTTACCATGTTTTATACACCAGGTGGTGTATAATCCCGGCGCGGTCTGGTCCTTGGGCAAAGCCTGCCTTCCCATTGGTTGATACTGTGTTCTGGTGGCTGGTCTCTGTAGTAGTCAGGTAGCTGGTCACTGATTGGGATCAATTGATTAGTGGTGGGGGATCAATCAATAAATCAAATCAACCAATGGGATGGCACGCTTCGCCCAAGGACCAGACCGCGCCGGGATTATACACCACAACTCGACACGGTCCAACCCGGAGGAAGAAACGGTAAATACATCTGACGACCGTCAATTAAAATTTAGTAGATTTACCATAAGGAATCATACTTTATGGTTACCATCGTTGGTCAAAACAAATAAATTCCGAATTTCATCGATATTTGGGGTAATTGTGGTGATTTACCACCCGCTTTTGTTACCATTTGACCCGTTGTGTTCGATAACGAGCTATCTCAGTTCTGCAAATACTTATTTCTAGAAAATTTCCAGAAAGCTATAGACTTTAACTCCAAAACGCGAAACTTGCCTTACGTTCTCATTTGATATTGATATTATTGCAGGAGAAAATTATGATTACATTTAATTTTCTAATGTTAATGTTCGATAATTTTCATCGAGAATATATTTACGAAAAACCGATATAAGGACATTGTATATAACTTTAATTTCGAGAGTTGGTTTGGCACCATATTTTTTTTCTAAATTGAAATGAAAGTTCATTATTTATACTTTTCACTTATTTTCATTAACTATTTTAGTTTTATTTTGGTTGAAATCAAATGAGTGATAAGAGCTGTTTGGAGGAAAGAATTTATTATCGTAACATCTTTGTTATTTGAATTAAGAAAGATCTTTTTGTTATCTGATTAGTGAATAATTTTATTTTTCAATTTTCATATCTTTAAAGCCTTTTTCAAAAACCATTTTAATAGAGTTATTTGCTGATATTAGTATGATTTTCTGAATGATGTCCACACCTATCTTTCCCAGCCAATCCAGAGTATAACTTAATTATCTTACCATTTGTACACAAATTTCTTATTGTTTTCCTATTAATATCCATAGGAAGGACAATCTGCTTAGATAACACATCTTCTGCGTGATGGACTTACATTAAAAGGGCAAAAATACATAAAGATGAGTTCGGACACAAATTTTAGGACTTTTTGATACACAAGTTCTCGTAAAGAGGGGCTCTGAGTGTAAAATAAATAATAGAGAAAAAATTAACTGGATGATTTATTTCAGTATTTTATTTTAATTATACTTTTGCTAAAAACATATTAAAAATATATCCAAGTGTGTAATTATAGTGTTGAGAGCTTCTTTCACTCTTCTCTCCCGAATAGCCATAGCTTTCTTTTCTTCACCCTAATTAGCTTCTCCAACTTGTAAAATAAAGTTAGATATGAAGTCATAAGTATATTCCTCTTTATTAAAACGTGATGAACTAGCTTATGCAGCGCAGCTACTGCCTGTCGGACTAATTTCTTTAAAAATTTGAGCAAAATAAAACATATATTTTCAGTAGCCAAGCTTCTGGGGGACAATGGGTATAAGAAAAACCAGGTACTTCACTCACTGCCATTGCAATGCAGAACAGGCTTGGTGTGATGAACTGCAAGGACGCGTTTGTGGGAGGACACTTCCCATGTAGGGACATTGCTGTAGCCCCTAGATCTTGCAGGTCCTCAATGGGCCTGTGATATATTCCTTCCTCTGCCACGAGCCGGACTTGGACGGAATCCAAAGGAGCCATTCATTCCCCGGGAGTCGATATTTCGGTGCCTCTCTTTTCACGGATACTCGTGCGTCTCTGCTTAACTCCAGGGGCCCTTGCAAGAAAAACACTCTTGAAAAGTATGGGCGAGAGAGTTCGGCTTAAGGGACACAAAAGATAGGGTAAGGATGGAGTTGGATTATTAGAAAACAACTAGAAAAAACATTCAAACAACTCATTCAAAAATATTAATTAGCGAAATTAGTCCCTTGTAAATGAGTTTTTTATGTTTATTTTAAAAATATATAAATCTTTCAGTGGGCTTGAAGTAAACTCAACTAATACGAGTTAAAGAGTATTCCTCTTCCATGATATTTTATCTATAACGATACCATATATCCAACAGACATTTCCATATCCGTGATGGAATCATATTTCATTTATCCTATATTCCTTGGGATGAATTCTTCGGTGCAGTGGACTCCGACCTATCCATTTTGTCATTTATACTTCCGACCTCCCGACCCATGCAGATATCCATCCAATTAAATACCCATATTTTTGGAATCTTTCTAATTATTAAAAGAGCTCCTATCAAATGTACAGTGGTTAGTACGTATCCCTCGATACAAGTTTACAGAGCATTGGGAACCAATTTTCTCTGTTGGAAGAAATGTCAAAGCAAACATGAAAAATCTGAATCCAGCATGGCTAGTCTTCCAACATGGATGTTTTCCCATCGATTTATACCTTTCTATGTATAATTATCTACACATAACCTGTCAAATAAAAACAATTATTGAAATTTATTTTTAATTTTACTTGCTAAAACACGAGTATTCTTTTTGCATAAATGTTTTTTTTTTATAACTGAAGTTTTTACAGCTTTGTGGAAATAATGAAAGTTTCAAAATTTTGTGATTTCCTTTCGTCGTATATTAAACATCATTTCAAGATTTCCTCCATTTGAATCACTTAGGATCTTGGAGGGAGCGGCTATCTAGAAGTTGCCATCTCATTTTAAACATCCATGGCTCAGAACAAGCTTTTAGTTATCGATAAAAGCTTGCCATGGGTGGGATTTTTTCCATGCAGTGCAAGGATTGCGATTCACGAACATATACTTCTTTTTTCTTTCCTTAAGAGCAAAAAGTATAACGACAAAAATAGATACTGATACCCAGTATGATTTTTTTTTTCTCCATAGTGCTAGATACCTATATAAAACAGGAACATTGGAGTGAACATGTACAATTTAAAAGCAAGGCTGTGAAGGTATTTCTCTTGTCACCATTATTGCTGGCTTGTCACAAAGAAAGGCACTAAATCTAATTGCAAACCAAGTTGTGAATTCGCAAACTTCGAATGACTGTCTTTGTCTTTGCTCATTGTTTCAACGGCTCATTGGGATTTGGTAATAACTGTTCCTCAACAAGTCTGTACAATAGTAGCTTTTAAAATCTACCATTAAATTTGCAAGGCTATAATATATATATATGTGTGTGTGTGTGTGTGTGTGTGTGTGTGTGTGTATAAATACATATAGGAATTATTGCTTGAAAAAAAAGGTATATATACTTCTACATTTTCGTCACTAATATTGATATTTTATTATTTCTTATAAACTCCATAGTAAATGTTTTAAAAACTATAGTCGCAAAGAGACTCAATCAGTTTTGAATTTTAAAATACATTATTTAAAACATTCATATCTAAAGTAATAAATTTTCTCTGATCATATTTTTTTCAATTTTACATTCTTCAAAAATAAAATAATTGTAATTTTCATGACAAATTAAATGNATAAATACACAAAATGATAATATAATAAATAAACATATCTTTTCCGGGTTTTAATAAATATAGCATTTAAATATTGACATAATAATAAGGCCGCGTGCCGCTGGTAGGAATAAATATACGAGGGTTGGTCAAACATTTCTCGGCCTGACCCAGAAAGAAATAAAATCTAAAAGCAAAATATATATTGCTTTTCATTTAAATATTCATTATTACCAATTCATTTATATCATCTATTTATAAATTATTCTAAGCCCCACAAATAATAATTTTCTTCTTTGGGACTGAATGAGCATCAACAGTCTCTCTAAGTTGGTCTTTGTCCTTAAATCGCTCTTCCTCTGAGGTCCATTTTGAAATTCGGGAACAGAAAGTAGTCATTGTGGGCTAGATCTGTGCTGTAAGGTGTTTGTATACCTGTTTGTGACCTCACATGCATATACATACCTATGTATGTTCTCATCAACAGAATTTAGCTCTTTGCTCTTCATTCATCCCACCCCCCAGACACTCTATTTACCTAAATCGCAATGAATTCGATGAAGCACTCTCAATCTTGAAAAGGACTGGCACTTGGGTTTCTATTGCAGATCAACATTCCGAGCCGCGTGTAAATACTGGTCGAGAAATTTACTTAATTTCTTTTTTTCGGGGCCATGAAGCTTTTCTTCGGTTATATTTGGAGGGAAACATAGGCACCGTTTGCCAAGAGGATTCCTCTCTTTTGGTAATATGAGGTCTAATTTCAATGGAGGATTTTACTTTTTCAAAGGTATACCCTAGAAATGATACATATATTATATTGTCTTCACGGGTAGGCAGGATACAGTTATTCCTAATTTATTGTATATTGTTCCAGACTCCTTAGATGCCCGAAAAGTTACTTTTGCAGCGTTTAAAGCCCTCTCTGAAGGTTCAAACCATCTGCAAATCCCAAAATCTTGACCTCTGATAAAAAAACTGTGCTTTATTTATTTTATTTATTTGACCCTGTAGTTACTAAAGCTTTACTAAATGCCTTAGCGAAAGAGAAGTTAAACATTATAAATATTACAGAAACACTATTATTATGAAAATCTTCATTTGTTCACGTAGACCGTCGGGTCGTCAGATGTATTTACCGTTTCTTCTTCCGGGTTGGACCGTGTCAAATTTTTGTTATTTGCCGACCTTTCGCACATCATGTGATGGCTTCTTCAGGGCTGAAAAGAGAATTTGAACAACAATTTGACACGGTCCAACCCGGAAGAAGAAACGGTAAATAAATCTTTATTTGTTACAATTTAAATTTTCGTTTTCTTAGGACCATCTGCTCTCTCACCCAGACCAATTTCAGTATCATACGTATTCATCCAGCGTTTTGAAGAAATATAGTTTACATATTATTTATAGTTTAATGGAGCGAAACTACCCTTGTCACTTAAAACAGTATTGAAACATGTTCAATGAGTTCTTTGATTTAGAGTGGTCAATAAAAATAAAGGATCCAACAGAAGATGGTTTGCAGAAACCAATGAAGACGGATAATAGAAGGTATGATAGAAAGGATCTTTCTTTGTTAATTTAAGATTTAAAAAAATAAAATATAGATTACAAGAGGTAAAAATATACTTTTCAAACATTTGAATTCCATAACTTTTTTCCAAAAAACAAATATATTAGGAAAATATGTAAAAAATTGTATTTCGAAGATGGTTTGCAGAAACCAATGAAGACGGATAATAGAAGGTATGATAGAAAGGATCTTTCTTTGTTATTTTAAGATTTAACAAAATAAAATATAGATTACAAGAGGTAAAAATATACTTTTCAAACATTTGAATTCCATAAATTTTTCCAAAAAACAAATATATTAGGAAAATATGTAAAAAATTGTATTTCGAAGAAATTGTGACATGGCTTAATTTAAAGAGAAAGAAAGAAAAACTTTATTATTTAGTAGGCTTTATTTCGAAAACTGTGAAAATTCATTTTTAGGACAAATTGGTTCAGAGAGAGGAAGATTTGTAGAAGATTAAAAGTTATAGTTGTAGTACCTTCGTTATAATTAGTGATAGAAAAGTTTTATACAACAAAATATGGGTACAATTTTATTTTGTAAAAAAATTTTTAAACCATTTTTTGTCCAAAAGCATTTACTGAAGAAGTTATTTGGGAATAAAACTGCAGATTTCAACTCATTCGTCCTTCTCAATGTGTCTAAAGTTTACCTTAAAAGTTTTTATCTTCAATTATTTTCTTTGACGAAATTATTCGTTTACTCTAATCCATGAATGTAAAATGCTAAGTATGTGTAGTTTATGGCACTCTTGCTGTGAGGGACATTATTTTTTTTACAATCCTCAGTGATCTTCCATCTGTGACCACATAAGGTTTATTTGTGAGTTTAACTAAGCGGCAGACAATCAAGCTGATGGGGATCGTACCACGAGTCCATGAGTAGCCACGGCATATTACTCGTGCGGCGAAGTTGTAAATTGGTTAAAGTTTTAGTTAACCGGAGAACTCTCGGAGAATATACGGCGTGATTGAAATAATGAACGCCCCTCGGAGTCGGAAATTGCTGAACGAGTTAGCGTATAGTTGTAGAACGTTTGTTTGACTTGGTTTAATGTTTTCTTACGCCCCGCCCCACTCTCAGGTTCTTCCTCCCCTGTTTTAAATCAGAGAGTCGAAAGGTGTCTTTATTTATTCGTTATTTTAGGGTAAAACTCTAAAACAAAAAGCTACTTTAAAAGTCATAATTTCTCATGAGTAGATTTTTTTGTTGGGTTTCGGTCAAGGTTGATCAAAAAAATACAATAAAAAAAAGGGTATTTTTTATTATCTGCGACGTTATTCACAGTCATGAACATTTTATCCACGTGGCAAGACGTCCCCTTATTTTTTAATAATAATAAATAATAATTATTTAATCTTACAAGTCGAAATGATAAATTAATATAAACGTTTGGGAGTGGGGTTGATAGGCCATTTCTCCCTGCACAGTGATGAACATTTATTTGTTTTATTGTTGATTTTATTTTTATTTTATTATATTTTTTCTTTTATTTTATTTATATATTTTTTATATATGTAAATTTTTCTTTCAATTTATTTAATGTATCCGTCATCAAATAACAAGATATTAAGTAACAGNAGATAAATAAATAAATTGAACAAAAAATCTAAATTTTCAGGATCAATAAACTTTCTAATAAAATAACTATAACAAAGATATTACTTTTGTAATTTTTGTTCTTGTCTAGAACCTCACTTTCTCTTATCTGGTGTCAGAAAATATTAAATATATTTAAAAATTTACCTCAGTAAACTTTAAAATTTAGTATTGAAAATACAGTCTATAATATAAGTTTTACGTAAAAATTTGTTTGAATATAAATTTCTTTTATCACTAACATTAGCATTTCTCTTATCTCCCTATATCCTTATCCCCCGCCATAAACTTCATATTTAGCCATTAACTGGCTCATATAATTTCATATTTAGCATTTTAACTGACTCATTTACTTATTTTTTCAATGAAAAAAACGTGACGCTAGAGGGCGTACATTTACATCTTTGTAAGGGATTATATTTTTAGTTTCTCTCTGGTAGTGACTGGGAAGATCTATAAAAACTTTCAAGACGTGAATAATAAAAACCGTATCAACGTGAGTGGCTTGATTATATTTAATCCCCGTAATCTGCTATTAAAAAAAAATCAGAATAATCTCTTAATTTCAACCCGTCAAGAGATCCAGAAAATAATATTCAGTTATATAAGTATACAATTTTATAAGCTAATAATAAATATTTATCGTTTTTTTTTCAAGACGGATAGATGTATTTTCAGGAGGAATCAGGAATAACAGTCCCTATATTGCGAATAAATCTCTTTTCGAAGGGAACAAATGGTATTTATAAATAATACCGTATATATAATGTATTTATTCTTTACTCCTGGGTGTTTTCTTTTGTTAGTTCAGGCGTTCCGACTGTTTTCAATACATTTTCCTTCTTCTCAGCTGAGCCTCCTTCAACCGTATCCGCTAAGCTGTCAATAGTATCAGTCCTTTTGTCAATAATTTTTTCCCACAGACTGTAGGCCTGTATTCTTATATAGAAAAAAACAATTTCTGTAAAATTGTTAAACAATGGTCATAATTTGTAAATTATATTACAATAGCTTACCTATTGAATTATGATTTAGCTATTAAGTTCCGAATTTCACCTGTTTTTGTTTTTCTTAGAAAAATAATTCTTATTATTGAACATAGTGAACTAATTCTTATATAGTTTCTTTTTACAATTCTATTTTAAATCTCTACAAAGAAAGAAACCAAATATATGACCCTGTATAAAAATAAAGGTAAAAAATATAATAGATTTCTTGTTGAAGTTCCAGCAAAACAATATTAAAATAGGATAAGAGGATAATTTACATACATAAAATAAGAGTTAAACTTATTATTTCTATAGGAAAAATAAAATATTTCATAACCAGAATTGCATTTGCAGCAGTAATTTTATGAAAAATCAACAGATCCGAGCAATCGAAAAACTAATGCTTTTTTTTTTTTTAAATTGTGCGTAGCATATGCCAGTGCAAAAGTTTTATTTTTAATATTAGGGTGAAATTAGAAAAAGAAAAAGGGTAATTTAGTAAAAAACATATAATTATTTTTCGTGAATGAATACTATAAATCTTCATAAATTTAGTTTCCTGCGTTATTCTTAACTTCATTCAGCAACTTGGTTTTTATATCAAAAGTCGTTTTTCATGTAAATAATAATACATTTAGTAAACGTATAATTCGAGTAGATCATTAAAATTATCATTACACAGTATTTAATAAACAGAGGTTTATTACTTTTTTGTAATTGGCTTTACTTATATTAAAAATGGGAAAACTTTACTCTTTAAGTAACTTTCTTAAATATTTTGTTCCTATGTATTTTCTTAGAAATATTTGATTGAATATTATTAGACACGTTTTAAACTGAATTTTGAATGTTTCAATACTTTTTCTGAATAGGTAATTCCAAATTACGTCACCAGGGTGAGCTGTAGTCGGGGCGCTGGGGATTACCAATTTGGTGGTTAGTGGTAACTAAGGAGCCTTACCCCTCGAGAAAGAACTACCATTATGCTGGCGTTCGACGGACATTCAAAATTGTATAAGTCCCTCAAATTTCTTCTCCCTTCAATATCGTTTTCAATTATAATAATAACAATGGCGCATGGAAAACTAGTTTAACTTGAGGACATTTTTCTAAATAAATGGATAAAATCTGTTCCACTACTGACCATGATATAAATAATTGTTAATCGTTCTTATTTGTTAACCAAGGCCGTGTGAATATCGTAGAGATTGACTCTCGAGTAGAGAAGGTGTTTAGTTTGCATTAAGTTTAGAGCGCATAATTCCTGATTTTTTTCCGTTCAATAAAGAATGGAATCGATTCTGCAAGAGTATTCTCATGTACCCGTTGGCACTGAAAAAAAAAAAATGTACTTTAACAGAGGAGCTTTAGCTTAGGAATCCATTACTGTAACTAAGAGACAGCCGTTAACTCCTATGCTAACAGATGGTTTCAATATTGACCTCTTAATGCCTTCTGGAAATTAGTTCTTGTTCATAAGAAATATCCAGGCTATAAATAAGTACTAATATATCCAGGTGTCTGTCGTTCGAGAGCAGATATATTCCAACGAGGTTATCCTTAAGTACAGTTAGGCTCCTGGCGGAACGACATTAGAAGCCCTCAAGGGTTGTCGTAAATCGCCATTTAATCCAAGCGGTAATCCGCGACTAACAAGAGCCCGAACCCCCCACCTGAGTCCCAGAATTACAGCCCACTTACCCCGCGGCTATCAGGTTTATACGGCCGACCATTAGCTCCTAGAGGAGGATTCAACTCTGCCGCCTCACCTGAAAGAGTTTCTGACAATTTCCGATGAGGATTGACTGGTTGTCTCCACATAGATCAGAGGTCAATCTAAGTAGGTTACATCATAAGTTAAATGCTCATTGATACTTGAGTAGTTGGTAACTCTCGACATCAATAAAATAAAATACTTCAGAATGGAATAAGAAAAATAAATAAAATGGATGAGACTTTTGGTAAGTTTAATGCCCTGTTTATCCTTGCTATTAGAAGAGATTTGATCAATTGTATTTTTCGATTTTATGGAATAGACGGAACGGACGATAACATATAACCTTATACTTAAATTATTAAAAAATAAGGAGGTTATTTTATATTATAGGTTATGTTCCTTATGTAAAACTATTATTATTAATATGTTTAAATGGAGAGTTTTTGATCGTAGATATTATTATTAGAACACAACTAGAAGCAACTGGGGAGTTTTCCTCTTTAAAATCCACCTCGGAAATTAGATGTTTTTTCATTAGGGTTCGGTCAAGGTAGGTCCAAAAAATGCAATTAAAAAAAGGTTGTTTTTTTTAAACTATCTGCTAATGGTTTGGCTTAAATTGTTTTAAATTGTATTTTTTGGATCTACCTTGACCGAACCCCAATAAAAAAATATGAAATATTATTATTAATATTATATAAGACGATTTGTGATTTTGTTCATTATTCGAGGATTGAATTATGGATTGTTTCTTAATATTTAAAACTATTGAAAATCATTTATTATCATCGGATGAAAGATTATTTATTTTAATGCCAACACAACATAATGCCAATGACTGCTGTCGATGTCCCATTTCAAATATAAATGCACGAACCCACATTGTTTCTCTTTAAAAAAATTAAGCAATGTTACCTTTTAATAACGCCTATTAACATTTTGTTTTATTATCAAGCAATTTTTTGAATAAATAAAGAAATTTGTGTAGAAATCTGAAGCTTTCGAGGTGGATTAGAAAAAAAAAGCAGTTGCTTCTAGCCGTATCTGATCTTTGGAAACCCAAGAGTTTTCTACAATCCTCTCAGTTAAAAAAAAAAAAAAAAAAAAAAAATATAAATTTTTCAAAAGCTTTTGAGTAATTTTTTAATCTTTACTTAGTGTACTTCACTAGTTCTAAATGACTTTTGAAATTATGTTATCAGTGAGTAAGCTTAAGATTAAAGTATCCACCAATTCATTGTAATGCACGTTTGTCTTAAAACTTAATCATGTTTGAGCATAAATTATGCATTGACTTTGACAAAAAAAATTTCTTGAGCCTACATAACTTCAATGTCCAACTAGTATGGTATAGCACGTTTATCATAAATGCAGGCAGTTGGAAAAAAATGTATGCCTATATCTGTCAGTCCTTAAAATTTAGAAATTCTAAAATTACCCAAAACTTTCCTAGCTGAATTAGACACAGCTATGAAGTAATATAAATAATGCTTTCGAGTCCTAGCTGGGACAGATAGATTTTTTTATTCTATTCCCTCTCATTAATTGTTTAAAATTTACGTGGGATAATAAACCAAAACTAAATTAATGTTTATAAACGAACTTTAACTTTATTTTTTTCAAGATTGTATATATGAACCGCTCCATTAATGTACTCATGTAACTTACCTTCAGGGTTCAACACCTGCCTCTATGTGTAATAAGGATACATTATATGTTATTTCCTTTTTCCATCGATCGAAATTTTTTCTAAAATTTATTTTTTGTAAAAGTTTTAATTATTATTGGACTTTGTCATTTTACAAACCAAATCCTTTTAAGTTTCCATAATGAAAATTACATGACATATAAGTACAATACCACTGAAGTTAGAATGGTTTATCCATTCGGAAGAAGAGTATTCCTTAGAAGAAAGGCGAAATGGAATGAAGAAAAAGAATTCCCCAATGCTGTAGACTTCATCTGCCAAAGTGGTTTACGTCTATTCATTTCCATTCTTGAAAGAAGTCCTGGAGAATATGTCTCCCGAAAAAACTTCTTATCTCCTACCCCTTTCGGAGTATTCTTCCAGGACTGGAGGGGAAAGCCTGGCGACAGAGTCGTCGCCTTCCCCAAAAAAGTCAGGTACTTTCCGGTGGAAGAAGATTATGGTAATACTGCAACAACAATGGCCGGATTAGCCGGCTCCTGGCGTCATTTATAAAAGACTTAATCCTCTTTCTGGGGGTCTCCGTCCCCCCAAATTTCAATATTTCTTATCAAACTCATACTGATAACAATGAAACTAAATTTTTATTCAGTTTCCATTAAGTCCACTGCCTTCTACCGGATTTTACTTTCCAAGTGCTTTTGATAGTTTTATTTTTTTCTATTAAATTGGTACTAATTTTAAACAAAAGAATCCAAAAGTAACTATATATTATAAATCCTTATTAAGTTGTAAAACGTGTAAAAATTTAGCGTTTAACTTAAAGAACTGAAAGGTTCATATAGAATATTTTATTTGTATTAAAAGTATGTTATTATTATTAAAGCAAAGTATGTAGCCTAACATAAAAAATTAGATTTATTAAACAATTAATGAATTGTATATATTGGCTACATATATAGCCAATATACACATATATAATACAGCCAATGTAGAGGGAATTGAATGAGATACCTGGCGCGTCCTGGTAGCACAATTGGCAAGTGCACCGGCCCGGATAGCAGGAGATCCAGGTTCGATTCCTGGCTGGGACAGTTAGTTTTTTATATTCTTTTCCCTCACCTTTATTTATTGTGATATATTCTGTTTGTTGTATACCAAGAATAAAGGGTAAAA
>KZ809365.1:86652-100176 GCA_000696205.2 Oncopeltus fasciatus
GACGGGTTGTTCCGCTAAAGATTTTAAAACTTTACGTGAATAGCATTATTCTTTATGAGGAATGTTATTTATCTAAAAACAGTGCTTCTGATACTGGTATGAAATCATATACAGTTCTTTATTATTATTATTATTGATTTTAATAAATAAATGAAGTAGACGACTCCAGCCCTCATCAAGATCGTAATATCTCGAACATCCAAGAACTCATATCTACCCAATTCACTTTATTACACAAGTAAACTCGAATTATACCCTAATTCATTTGCCCAAATCCTTGTAAACTTGGATTCTATCCCTCACTAACTTCTTCGACTAAAATGAAGATGGACACGTGAGTGGATCGCTGTACTATTAGCTGAGCTATGAAAGCCCGTCACGCAAGAGTTGCGTATTCTAAGCATACTTCATTGCTTAATTAAAACATATAATTGATACAATTAAAAGTTAAATAAACTTAAGAGTATAATAAGAGTGAAAGGTATGACACGTGAAGTTTGCCTTAGACTGGTCGAAAAGATAGTGAGAGAAGAGCTCACCCATCGTACATCCATCGTAGCTAAATTATTAAATTTCTTCTTTATAAGCGTTTTTTTGTAAAATTTTAAATATTATAACCGATAGAAAAAAACATTTTTTATCAAGAATATGTTATAAACGTTTTTATAACTTCCTTAACAGAGAACAATTACGAAAACAAATTGTGTTTTTTCTTTTACTCTCTCCGTGTTAAGAGGACGTCCCTTCTCGTCTACATGATAGGTATATGTTAATTGTTTTCTGCATGCTGAAGTCTTCTACATAGTTTAGTATATCCATACATTAATATCANAATTTTAGATTATACGATAAAGAATCGTTAAAAAATCAGTGAATTTATTTCCAAAGAACACGTCATGATACCAACATAAATAGTTCAAATTTTCAGTAGAAAATTTACTATAAAACTAATTTTAGCCGGCCGCCTTTAGTAGCATTTTAAGCCAGAGGAGAATAATCAAAATTTAAGAGTGTCTCCCGCCCTCCCCAGAACTAGAATTTTCTTATGGTCACGAATACTTTCTCATTTCGCGTGGGCGACTTTTATTTGGATAAATATCGCCCATGAACTCTTATCTTAGACTTGGCCCACAGGAATCCAATAAACCAAGCCTTTGCAGGGCATAATGAAAATATTCTGTCAGCTGACTTCTTTCTATAGGGGCCAATATAGGAAAAAAATTGTTGTTTTTCACAAATTAGGGGGAAGGAAAGAAGGGAGGAAAATGCCTTAATTCAAATTTATAACATGAATTTTATTAGTTATTTCATATTTAATTTATAATTTTTATTTGACTCGATGAAGAATACTTTTGTTTATAATCACTTTTAATAAACTAGTTCGAAAATTTAATTTTAAAATATTGTAATTACTTCTCTCAGAATATGTTACTCTAAAGATTTGCCTAATTCTTAAGCCATGAGTAATATCTGTGAATGAAGAGTGATTTATTTATGTGTTTTTATTAGATTTCTGATAGGCAAATCTAGTTCTTAACATTCGTATTATGATCAAAGGATTTCACAGATATTCACCGATCCTACTTGCAAGTTGGTGAGGTGATCGAAATAGGTAGTTTTATAAATCGCTAATCTTTGTTACTATGAGAGTTACAAAAAATTTAAAAACAATAATAACATGTAATTTACTTATATCAATATTCCATAACATTTTAACGAACAGCGTATGTTGAAAAGTATATTTAAAGTGTAATATCAACGGTTTAGGTGAGCTCTATTACTATAAATGTAAAAACTATAGATTTTGAGCTTTAACTTGCTCACCGTTGATTTTGTGGTAACAGGTAAAAATATGATTGTTGGTATAAGTCTAGTACTAAACTGTGAAAAGATAACTGTGTAGGAAATTCTTAATATTTGTATTTAATTTTCTTGATACATTTCTAATATCCGCATTTAAAAAAAAGATAGGAATATTAAATTTAAACACAATTCTTTAATTGTTATAGTCCTGTTAAATACCCCCCGTTTTATATATATGAAACTATAGAATAGAAATATATCATACTAAATTTTGTTCCTCTAAAATTTCTCTCACTCTTGAGCAAAACATGTGTCAAATAGAAAGCGTTGAAGTATTAGATTAATTTGATACATTTTATTTATGTACATTTATGAATTTTCTAAAATTATGAGACACTTGAAACCTTCGAATTTATATGCTGCATAATTTATAAAACTTCTGATTTAGCATTTTTGTTAAAGATACTATAAATATAAATGTAAGAAATGTTTTTTTTATTTTATTTATCTATTATGCTTCATATGCTAATGCTAACTCGGAGTCTGATGAAGGTATTGAAAATATGTCAATTTGGTATTTTTTTTAAAACCTTTTCCTACACTTTGTTTCTAGGCACTAATCGTTTAGAAGTATTCTGAACAGTACTAAGATTCAATTTTTGAACAGTGCTATATATATATATATAGTTGACTAGATATAATAGCTGACAAATTATTTATCGGCGAAGAACAGAAACTTTTTTTATGTCCCTTTCCAGAATTTTAAAGGAATATATATTTGTTTTTTTTTAAGGAATATTTTTTTTAAATATGGTTCTGAAAAAATTAAATTGTCTAAATGTAACTGAACTTAAATCACTTCATTCACCAAAACTTAACATATTATAGTAAATTGTTATTTACAATATTATTATTTATGAAGCTGATCTACCTATATTAATAAATAATGTATTATTCTAAATCTTCTTTATTTGATGATAAGTTATAACATATGTGCTAAACGAAGACATATTTAATGAAATTTCCCCTTTTCAGGCTTGCTTTTCACAAAATCGAGTTCAGTAATGGAATATTTAATATCCATTCAATAACCAATTGACGTATAAAAAACGAAAAAAATACATCCTTTTTTAATCTGACATGAGTTTACATAGACATGACAGGTTATCACCAGAACAGGTATATTCAAAGGCCGTTTTCAAACAAGTTTTAAAGGAACTTATAAATCTGTTTCTTTCAGTACATCTAAATTATATTCCTGAAGATTTGATTACTCATTTAAAAGTTATAACTGTCAATATATTTCTATGAAGATAATGTTAAACTTCAAATTAATCAGAACTTTTCTTATACATGCGGTATGATATTCAATTTTACTTCGTTCAACAGGTAGATATTATGCAATTGCAACAAAAAGTTTTAATATATTCGAATAAATAATTATTTTAATTAATTGAAAATAAAACAAAGCATGATGATATCGATTTGTGAGAAATATATCAAATTCTTCGAAACTAATAAATAAGAGAAATGATCGTTTATGTGATTATTAATTTTTTATTTAAACTTATTTTACTTTTTGATATCAAGTTTACCACCTTAGCCTCAGAACAAAACTTAAAAAAAATAATAGGAAATTTTTTGTCTGTTATAACATTTTAAAAAAAAGGGGATATTATGTCAACTTTTTAAATTGTTACAATTGACTATGTAGGACTAAATAATCACTTACTAAAGTTTAAATAAATGTTTGATAAAACTTGATAATTTATTTATTCCCGTATAAACACCGTTTCTAATCATATAACGTCATTTTAAATGTATAAATACAATTATAAGATAATTATACAATGTAAAAGAAGAATTGAAAATTATATTCATTCCTTCAACTAACATATTGAATCCCGTACAAGCATCATTCCTATTATTGAAACATTATTTTAAATGTATAAAACAATTATAAATGTACAATTTAATTAAAAATTATTATAATGTATTTTTGTTATAATTGATAATGAATGTGGATGATAATTGAAATTTACGATTTATTTTACATTAAATTTTCTCAAACATAACATTTATCAACAGTTCCAATAAAAATTCTTCAAATTAATTTTAAAATACCCCCTGTTGCTTGCCAAGTTGAAGCTTAAGGTCAATGTCGGACGAGAGCCATTTATGGTCAGTTCGTGTTGACATCAATTGCCACCAAGTTTTAGCCAACTTCAAACTTTCTGTCTTTAGTTCGGCTCCTGATCAATAATGGTCTTTCACTTCCGGAATCGCCTAAAGGCTATAGAGTTTATAAAGAATTATTTAATCGGATCTTTGCAGAGGCTATTGAACAAATGGTATTACCTAACCGTCAGGAGTCACGTACGAAAGTGGTGTGAGTTTAGGTAAAGGGTTAAAATAATCACAACTAACAATTACTTGGGTATAACTTTATTTATTTATTGCTTAAGTTTTGTCTCACGTTTAAATACATAAATCAGGGAAGAAGTTAAACAATAAATGANTTCAGCATTCATTTTACATTTAGAATGTTCAATAAACTTTTTCGTAACAGTACAAATAGAGAATATAAGAGGATTTTTTTTGGTCACACACTAAAATCATATTCCTCCTAATCCGACTTCAGTGATGGGTGAAATTAATTAAAAAATTTAATATTTTGCGATGAATAAGAAAAAAACGAGGTTATTCATTTTGAAATAAAAGGGCTTATCCAAATTTCAAATGTACAATCATTAGGACAATAAAACTTACTTCAATCATTAACGAACGAATCTAGTCAGTTTATTTCAAAATGAAGCTTAATGCGGAGTTCCGTTCTCACTTTTATTTATTTCAAAATAATATTTAAAAAATTCCAATATATGTGTGTGTTTGCGTGTGTGAAGGTAAACACACATATAAAAATGATTGGTCTATAATTTTAGATTATACGATAAAGAATCGTTAAAAAATCAGTGAATTTATTTCCAAAGAACACGTCATGATACCAACATAAATAGTTCAAATTTTCAGTAGAAAATTTACTATAAAACTAATTTTAGCCGGCCGCCTTTAGTAGCATTTTAAGCCAGAGGAGAATAATCAAAATTTAAGAGTGTCTCCCGCCCTCCCCAGAACTAGAATTTTCTTATGGTCACGAATACTTTCTCATTTCGCGTGGGCGACTTTTATTTGGATAAATATCGCCCATGAACTCTTATCTTAGACTTGGCCCACAGGAATCCAATAAACCAAGCCTTTGCAGGGCATAATGAAAATATTCTGTCAGCTGACTTCTTTCTATAGGGGCCAATATAGGAAAAAAATTGTTGTTTTTCACAAATTAGGGGAAGGAAAGAAGGGAGGAAAATGCCTTAATTCAAATTTATAACATGAATTTTATTAGTTATTTCATATTTAATTTATGATTTTGATTTGACTCGATGAAGAATACTTTTATTTATAATCATTTTTTATAAACTAGTTCGAAAATTTAATTTTAAAATATTGCAATTACTTCTCTCAGAATATGTTACTCTAAAGATTTGCCTAATTCTTAAGCCATGAGCAAAATCTGTGAATGAAGAGTGATTTATTTATGTGTTTTTATTAGATTTCTGATAGGCAAATCTAGTTCTTAACATTCGTATTATGATCAAAGGATTTCACAGATATTCACCGATCCTACTTGCAAGTTGGTGAGGTGATCGAAATAGGTAGTTTTATAAATCGCTAATCTTTGTTACTATGAGAGTTACAAAAAATTTAAAAACAATAATAACATGTAATTTACTTATATCAATATTCCATAACATTTTAACGAACAGCGTATGTTGAAAAGTATATAATATCAACGGTTTAGGTGAGCTCTATTACTATAAATGTAAAAACTATAGATTTTTAGCTTTAACTTGCACACCGTTGATTTTGTTATAACAGGTAAAAATATGATTGTTGGTATAAGTCTAGTACTAAACTGTGAAAAGATAACTGTGTAGGAAATTCTTAATATTTGTATTTAATTTTCTTGATACATTTCTAATATCCGCATTTAAAAAAAAGATAGGAATATTAAATTTAAACACAATTCTTTAATTGTTATAGTCCTGTTAAATACCCCCCGTTTTATATATATGAAACTATAGAATAGAAATATATCATACTAAATTTTGTTCCTCTAAAATTTCTCTCACTCTTGAGCAAAACATGTGTCAAATAGAAAGCGTTGAAGTATTAGATTAATTTGATACATTTTATTTATGTACATTTATGAATTTTCTAAAATTATGAGACACTTGAAACCTTCGAATTTATATGCTGCATAATTTATAAAACTTCTGATTTAGCATTTTTGTTAAAGATACTATAAATATAAATGTAAGAAATGTTTTTTTTATTTTATTTATCTATTATGCTTCATATGCTAATGCTAACTCGGAGTCTGATGAAGGTATTGAAAATATGTCAATTTGGTATTTTTTTTAAAACCTTTTCCTACACTTTGTTTCTAGGCACTAATCGTTTAGAAGTATTCTGAACAGTACTAAGATTCAATTTTTGAACAGTGCTATATATATATATATAGTTGACTAGATATAATAGCTGACAAATTATTTATCGGCGAAGAACAGAAACTTTTTTTATGTCCCTTTCCAGAATTTTAAAGGAATATATATTTGTTTTTCTTAAGGAATAATTTTTTTTAAATATGGTTCTGAAAAAATTAAATTGTCTAAATGTAACTGAACTTAAATCACTTCATTCACCAAAACTTAACATATTATAGTAAATTGTTATTTACAATATTATTATTTATGAAGCTGATCTACCTATATTAATAAATAATGTATTATTCTAAATCTTCTTTATTTGATGATAAGTTATAACATATGTGCTAAACGAAGACATATTTAATGAAATTTCCCCTTTTCAGGCTTGCTTTTCACAAAATCGAGTTCAGTAATGGAATATTTAATATCCATTCAATAACCAATTGACGTATAAAAAACGAAAAAAATACATCCTTTTTTAATCTGACATGAGTTTACATAGACATGACAGGTTATCACCAGAACAGGTATATTCAAAGGCCTCTTTCAAACAAGTTTTAAAGGAACTTATAAATCTGTTTCTGTCAGAATATCTAAATTATATTCCTGAATATTTGATTACTCATTTAAAAGTTATAACTGTCAATATATTTCTATGAAGATAATGTTAAACTTGAAATTAATCAGAACTTTTCTTAAACATGCGGTATGATATTAAATTTTACTTCGTTCAACAGGTAGATATTATGCAATTACAACAAAAAGTTTTAATATATTCGAATAAATAATTATTTAAATTAATTGAAAATAAAACAAAGCATGATGATATCGATTTCTGAGAAATATATCAAATTCTTCAAAACACATGAACTAATTTCAAATTCTTCGAAACTAATAAGTTAGAGAAATGATCGTTTATTTGATTATTAATTTTTCATTTAAACTTATTTTACATTTTGATATCAAGTTTATCACCTTAGGCTCAGAACAAAACTTAAAAAAAATAAAAGAAAATATTTTGTCTGTTATAACATTTTTTTAAAAAGGGGATATTATGTCACCTTTTTTAAATTGCTACAATTGACTATGTAGGACTAAATAATCACTTACTAAAGTCTAAATAAATGTTTGATAAAACTTGATAATTTTCGTAGCTATGACGATTCTGTTAAATTTATCATATTTTATTTAATTATTACTAAGCATTGTATATGATATTTATTTCTCCAACTAATTTATTTAATCCCGTACAAGCACCATTTCTATCCATATAACGTCATTTTAAATGTATAAATACAATTATAAGATAATTATACAATGTAAAAGAAGAATTGAAAATTATATTCATTCCTTCAACTAACATATTGAATCCCGTGCAAGCATCATTCCTAATCTTGAAACATTATTTTAAATGTATAAAACAATTTTAAAAGTACAATTTAATTAAAAATTATTATAATGTATTTTTGTTATAATTGATAATTGAATGTGGATGATAATTGAAATGTACGATTTATTTTACCTTAAATTTTCTCAAACATTACATTTAACAACAGTTCCAATAAAAATTCTTCAAATTAATTTTAAAATACCCCCTGTTGCTTGCCAAGTTGAAGCTTAAGGTCAATGTCGGACGAGAGCCATTTATGGTCAGTTCGTGTTGACATCAATTGCCACCAAGTTTTAGCCAACTTCAAACTTTCTGTCTTTAGTTCGGCTCCTGATCAATAATGGTCTTTCACTTCCGGAATCGCCTAAAGGCTATAGAGTTTATAAAGAATTATTTAATCGGATCTTTGCAGAGGCTATTGAACAAATGGTATTACCTAACCGTCAGGAGTCACGTACGAAAGTGGTGTGAGTTTAGGTAAAGGGTTAAAATAATCACAACTAACAATTACTTGGGTATAACTTTATTTATTTATTGCTTAAGTTTTGTCTCACGTTTAAATACATTCAGTGCAGAAGTTAAACGATAAATGAAAAATAAAACTCTGAATATAAAATATAAATAAGAATTTGTAAATGTAAGAAATAAAAAAAACTAAGGTTCCAATAAAAATGAACGGATATCTAAATGTAGGAAAAAAAAAAAGAACATTAACTTATAAGAACTAAAGTAATAAAAAATTATAACAAAATAAATATAAGTAATATACATACATTATAAGCTACATATCATTAGATGTATGTACCTTCAGTGATAAGTGAATCTAATGACTGACGTTATTTCGCACAGGAAAGGAGCCTGTCGAATGAGTGAAGATGGATTATAATTAAAAGTGGAGATGATAAAAAATTTTAAAAATCATTTAAAGTGAATAAATTAGCATATATTAACATACATGTTCAAAAATATGCCCATAATATATAATACAATACAATAAATAATTTCATATGAGCGTTAACATATAAGAATTTTCTTCTTTTTTTTTATGTGATTTTTCTTGTATAAGAGCGTAAGTTGTATCGTTGAAAAGCTTGACAGATAAAACGGTTAATTAACTAATCCATCGGTTTGCTAAACGTAGCTTAACTACCGAATTTTTATCTATACATGTAAATATGACTTTATATGGTGCTTATGGTTTAAAAGTCGCAATATTTTAAAAATAATGAGATGAAATGACAGTGAAAGCTGTTATACATTTTGTAACGATATTTTGGAATCGCCTTTAGATTAATATTTTTCTTTAATCGAGTGATCAGTTTTTTCTACCACATGTTTTCTGATTGGAAAAGAAAAAAAGTTCTAACTTGGATTAAAGAGATAATTGGGTTTGGGTTAAAAGTTCACAATCACATTTTGACTGAATACCAATTACCTTTTTAATCATGTTTTTTCGCGGTCTACTAATCCCCCATTCGGTCTTGAACTGGTTAAAATGATATTTCATGTGTTACATCCGTGAAGAATATAATAGACAAAGAAAATTCTTCTGTTTGGAAGGCTAAAAGACAATAATTATTGGAAACAATTCTAGAAGCACTTATGGTGGTCAACCAGAGACAAGTTACGCGAGATAAAATCTACTCCGAGGGTATAGTCTAGCTCCATGTCAATTGACCGTAAGAGAGAAGTGGTATTAGCCAGACTAAGAATAGGACACACAAGACTTACTCATGGCTATATAATGGCAAAGGATAACCCACCCATTTGTGAGGTCTGTTGATCACTTCTTACCATCAAACATATATTTACAGAGTGCCTAAAATATAATGAAACAAGGGAAAACTTAAATGGGACTCTAGACGAAATTCTATTGGATGACGATAAAGTCATCGACTCGGTAATGAACTTTCTGAAAGAGGGAAGGTTATTAAATTTTATCTAGATGCATTTTCAGTATGCTTCTTTTCCATTTTCTCTCAATTTTTCTTTCTTATAGATTTCTTAAGAAATTCATAGTTTCCAATCACAAAAAAAATTACTATGTCCATCCACATAATAATTATTCGCATTAAAAGTTCATTACACCTCACAATGACCTATTGCACAAGAAATTCTTCTTCTTGAAAATATCTTCCCGCTTCTAAAAATACCTCCATGGCGTTAATGACCAAAGGTTGACACGCCATTAAATGGATAAAAACAAAGAAATGAACAATGAATCATTGATACTGAAATATATAAAACACGTATAAATGTTTTCTCTCACAAAGAAAAAAGTAAGATTTTCATTATTGTATTGTTTATTAAAGGATTTTTTTTTAATAAATCAATATAGCTCACTTTAAATTTTAATTTCAGATAATTTATTTTCCACTATTTTATCCTCCTATTTACGCCATATGAATTGGATTTCTCATTGCCCTTATTAATAAGTGACGAAGTTTTTCTTCTGATATTGTTATGGGGAAGCGAAACAAGAAAATTGGAGGATGAAGATAGAAGAAAAGTTGGTGCTATCCAATATATATCGGAAATGAATAAAAGTTTCTGTATTGGACGGGCAAACTCTTACTGATTCCGAGACCAGGAGTTCCGGAATACACTTGCTCCTTCATGATATACTTTAACAGATTCTCCATAAGAAAGTTGAGATAGTCTTATTGGTACTTAAGAGATATATATACACCAATCAAAACAAAGAGATATATATGATATACATATATAGATAGATAGATATACNAAGTGAACATATATATCTTTAAAATATATTCCAAATCTATTAGGGTACTTTATGTTGATATATGCATGAACTTTACAGATTAAAATAAAGCACTCTTTTCTTTTGTGCTTAAATTTAGAGCATAAATATATATATATATGGTGATTCAGTTATTATTCATGTATCCCAAATTCAATAGCGTTATAGTTTTATCGTACTGTCTTTCACAGTCAAGCGAGATAGACAAAATAAAAAATCTGAATCTCTTAGATTGAAATCTGCCGGAAACGGAAGACGCATGTGGGCCACTGCGATTTGACGAAGGTCAATGACGAAATTTTCACGTGCCTGTAACCCTGTTTAATAATGACAATTTTCATCTTAAAGGAAGGAGTAAATGCTCTAAGGAAGCAGGAATTTTATTAATCTAGGAATTCGACTGTAATAAGTACTGAACTTCGTGTAATTACAACCCCTTTGCTAATGGAGACAAATATATTCGTCAATACTAATTTACCACAAAAATAAAATTCCATAATTTTGTAAAAAAAAAAAAAATTACAACCTTAATTTCTAGCATTAAGAATTCTTAATTTTTTGTCAAATTTTAACAAGTCTTAACGATATTTTTAGAGAACTCTCTTCTCCAAGCCTGATTCGTGCAAATAACTCTTGCATGAGTAATTAGAAAATTATTTCCTTTCGGAAAGTTTTGAAATTTTCATTATTTGAGGATTTACTTGTAATAAGCTCTCTAACTATACACCAAAGAGTGCAGGGTAGTCAATCAATTTACCGGAATCAAATTTAATTAAAATTAAAATGTAAATAATAAGGCATTAAAATTTACCTGTTACAGAGTAACATTTTATATAGCCGTAACATATTATGTAGTCGTGTTTTACTCTATAAAATTAAGGACAGTGAGGGATATGATGCAGCCTAATAACAAGGAACATTTATGGAGCGAAAGTAGCCTCCCTATTCTAAGCTCTAAGTTACCCTGAGTGCGACATTCGAACAAAGAGCGCCAGAATTAGGAAATTCGAACGGATCCACTTAAAACACGCTTTGCCTCAAAAAAGAATTAATATTTTTATCTTTATTTCCAACTTTTAGTAATTTATTAAATTTCTGCTAACATAAAAACATTCTGTTTTTGAATACAATAAACTTATAAAAAAAGAAGAAAAAAAGACAAAATTACAATGGCAAGAGAAGAAAAGATGAATAAGACACCACTCTCAAAATATTAAATTTGCGGCATGCGATCTGGGTAGAAACAAGAGTTCAGGTATAGGAAATTAATACGTGAAAAGAAACTTAATCATTTCAAAATCTAGTAGAATGTGTGAATTTGTGCGTATAATTCACACAACCAGGGAATCAATAATGCAAAAGTGAACGAATGTCTGCTGATAACATATCACAGCTAGGAGATGTACATCCTACAATAAGAGCTGCGTCATGTAGGCAGATTTCCACGTTTAATGAAAATAGATAAGTTCGGAGAAGATGAGAGAGTGAAGCGCTTGAAATTCATTGCTACAATTTAAATAACCACACAAACTAAGAAAATGTAAGGACCATATTTCTGAAGGATCTAACGAAGAACATTTTGGTGAAGAGATAATCCATGAAATATATTCAGATGGTTAATAAACGGTATCACAAGCTACAAATTTTAGTATTAATGTTATATCATTGATATGCATTTTTGCAATTTGTAGATTATTAATGTTAAAAAGTTATAATTTGAACAAATAAATTCTGGGTTTTTTCTTAACCGGTAATAGTAAGAAATTAATTGCAATTTTTAATTTTATCTTACTCTAAGACCCCGTCCTCATCGTTCGAAGATCCAAAAAGAATAGATAAAAGGTGTAAGATTGAATTTTCTAACATTTATGCTTTNACACTCGGCCGAGATGGAGAATACAGTTACTCCCCAACTTCTTTTTGATTGTCGTCATAGTAAATTCACTTAATGAATAATGAATGACTATCCCAGAAGTTGAATGGGCATTTCTTTCTTCACCTATAGTTATGAAATGGCATGTTCAGTGACTTGTTTGAACTGTACCAGGCATGTAGGGAAATTGTATCTTCAAATATAACTCTGCTGATTGAATTTGAATCAATAATTCGATTTTGAATAATATATAAGGGAAAGATGGATTTGAATTTTACTGGTAGCATGCATGAATAATTTATAATTTACGGACTAATGAAGAGAGTTTGAATCGTAATTAAAATCCTGTGTTTTTCTTTCCCTCCTATATCATCTAGAATACTCAGCCATCAAATGACATCACCGACTAATGGATTCCCAATAAATTATTTATGCATAAAATTCTTGAAATTGGAAAAGAAAATATTCCAGTAATTAGTGATATTTACAACATATGTGTATATATGAATCTAAAGTCTAATGGCGCTTCCTATGCCAAAATGATTCAGTCCATTGTAGCGGGTTCAAGTCCCGCTAGAGCAGGATTTAGTCCATAAATATCGACCTCCCCTCCACTAGGATATATATAATATTTTAGCTGAGTGTAGATAACTATTTCTCATTCCTTCTAAGTGGTCGAATAAGCATTTACATTTTTAACCAGAATATTAAATAATAAAATGATCTATACTCATAGATTGACAAGATTAGGGTAGGCTAGAGTATATTATATATGGTAAACAAGGCTAATAAGGTAGGCTAGGCCAGGGTAAATTAGTTGGGAAAAACTAGCCTGGGTTAAGATAAGATATAGTAGACAGGGTAAACTAGTATAGAGTAGGCTAGGGTATAGTAGATAGGGTAAACTAGCCAAGAGTAGGATTGGGTATAGTAATGAAATAGACTAATGTCGGATATGAGGTATAGTAGATAGGGTAAACTAGTATAGAGTAGGAAAGGGTATACTTGATAGGGTAAACTAGTATAGAGTAGGATAGGGTTTGGTAGATAGGGTTAACTAACCTAATGTAGGATATAAGGTATAGTAGATAGGGTAAACTAGTATAGAGTAGGATAGGGTATAGTAGATAGGGTAAACTAGAATAGAGTA
>KZ809366.1:58621-75038 GCA_000696205.2 Oncopeltus fasciatus
GTGTGTGTATTAATTATCTAATATTTTTATTATATAACATTTATTATTCCAATATTTTGGGTTCTATAGAACAAACGTATATATGACACTTTTAACAGAATATTATTTCATATTTTTAGCCCTCTTTATTTAAAATCAATTTGTTTCAAAAGTTGTTTCTTGGTACTAACATGAATAGCTTGATTTCCTTTAGGAAAATCTGCTAAAAATAAAAAATTTTAATTCAGAAATGTTTTTGACTAAGCTAAAAGAATATTTAAACTTGTATTTTGAAGTATCTTAGCCAAGGTAGCTGCTTATTCCATGAGTACTGTGCTTAGATATGGTAGGATGCTTAAAGACTCTTTGCTATTCATAATTTAAAAAATGGGAGCCAGATCAGTATTCTTTACCAGGTTTAAGCTTACAATAACAAATTCACAAAACAAGAGACAATAGCTTGTTAGTTAATGATGGTTAATCGTTGTAGGGATATGTGCAGCCACTTTTTTATATTCATAATATTGAGTTGGAAGAGGTAAAATATTTATGATTAAAATGGGATGATTAATCAATTCCTAGTTTGACAAGTCCTGAAACATTATAGTAACTAAGTGGCAATGTGGAAATTGAGAAGGAAAGAAAAGCATGTGAAGGAACCCTCCTTGGTGGAGGTTTATGGTTATAAATGTATTCTAAGTGGACCAGACCAACAGAGAGTATGGGAGTTGTCTATCCCTCTGGCGCATATTGCTTTTGAGCCCAGTTACTTTCAGAAGACCTTGCTTCTGAAGGGCGAAGGCCTGATATGGCCGTGGAAGAAAGGACCTCCTTGTCCTCTGTCCCACCACCTCCTTGGCCAGAAGTACTTGTAGCATTGCAATCAATGTTCAGAACAAATCAAAATACCTAGAATTTAACAGGCTCATATGAACTGATCTAGTGCCATTTATTTGCAAGGCATATTTATCTGCCCTGGAGGGGAAGACATACATTATTTGCCAATAATAACACACAAATTACATTTTTAAAATCAGCTGAATAAATAAAAATTGTTATTATAAATGACAAAGATATTAATATTGAAAAATTGTAAAGCAACATTGTCAGAAAATGACATTTTACACATATTGTTCTAATAAACATATTCGTAGTCTAATTCAAACGAGGCATTTTTAATTTTGATCTTCCCCTAGACCTCCCACTCTCAATTTTGGTCGTTTTTAGCCTCTTGTAAAAAAGCTGTACATCTTGAGCTCTGAAAATTTGTGTAATTGAGGGTGCGATTTAAAGCTGCTTGCTTATGGCTCAGTGGTCAATAGGACATCAGTCATTAGTAAAGTTATACTTACATGTAGTTGTAACTTGTGAGTAATTAAATTAAATATATCAGAGATATAAGAAGAATATTTAAAAGAGTAATATTATACTCATCAAATATCGGTGCCTTACAAAAAGAATAAAATCGAATATAGTGATGTGGAAGGGGGCTACGAATAATTTTATTTTCGTACTAAAAAATTTTCTTATTTGATAAATAGCAATACGATTTCTCTTATGATTAAATTATGTTTTTAATTAGCTTTATTTGTCGCAAATAATTTTATATTTTACCTGACGAAAAATGAAAATATCTTTAAAAGAGTACAGTTCAAAGTAGTTGGTAACACTGCGCATCGAATGTCATTAAACTTATCACTGGAAATCTCAGTGATGTTTTGAATGTGGTGGTGTGATGTGTCTTGTTTTAATTTCTCAGTGATTTAATGTTTTAATTTTTGTTTTCATTTTTTTTTTGTTTGTGTGAGAGTGTAAATAAACTATAATTTCGAAATTCTTGTACATATATCCGCGGATACTTTAAAGTGCTTAAAGATTTTTAAAATGTTAGAATGGCTAGCAGATTTCGACTACAAGTACTTAAGTCACGAACATTTAAAGGGCTTCAGTGCTTACAAGGTAAAAGTCAATTTTTTATTTCAAAAATAAGCCATATGGCTGACTTGGGCAGTTACTTGCAAACTGACAAGACAATACATCTCGTTGTATTATTCTTTCAGATATTTATTTAATTGTTTTAAAAATAATTATAGCTGAATGTTATTTAAGTACTTCGTTTTATTTTTTTATTTAATATATATATTACTTAATTTACATATTGTATTGTTTAATTGATGTTAAATGTTTATTGTTGAGTTTACATATTAGTAAAGTTTGTACTTTTAAATTTAAATATATATTAATTTCAATTGAGAGCAAAGTTCTTGTGTTAAACGAACATTTTGGTAATTTACTATTATTTAAAATGACTTTATTTTTTTCTTATTCCTCAAACTATTCATATTTACAGGAAAAATTGAATATTAGAGTAACCACTGATTATAGCTCTATTGAACTTATAACTTTTCTATTATTCGGTTTTATTTTATGTTACAATCATTTTATTACTTTAATAGTTCTGTATTGGTTGGTAGATTTATTTTGTTTTTCTAACATTCTTCCTGTGAATGAAAATAACAAATCATCCTGCAACAAAACAATAATTGTTTTAATCTAGTTCAATATTATTTTATTTTGACAGTAGACAAGTCAAACTATCACAATCTAATGTTCAAAGACTTAAATGTATGATTTAAGAGTAATGGTTGTTATTTTAGATTCCCCATTGTGTTAATTTGACAATTTCCTGTCAAATTACTCCATTAAATTATTCATAAAAACAAATTAATTGAAATGTGTAAATGCTAGTGCTCCACAAGTGTCAAAGTATTTATTTTCTTTAGTTATCTGAAGTTCACTAATTTTGCAGCTCTCTGACACTCACAAAACTCCCAGGAATATTAAATTAATAATACATTACTGCTACTATTTAAATTTATTAACCTCGTAAGTGTAAATATAAGCTTAAAAATAATTTGATCACAAATATATTTATAGGTATAAGTTATACCATATGTGTTGTTTTTTATATTATTTTGTTTAACAGCTAAATGAATGATTCCACGCATGTAGCCAGGCTAATGTTTAGGTTACTTCATTTTTCTTCCGAATGTTTACCATTGTGATCTTTTTTCCCTTTAGCTGTTGCTAAAAAGAAGCATCTATTTTAAAATCAGGCTTTTGTATTGAATATTTTGCTATTTCTTGGTAATATTAATTTTCTCAGGCCAAGTTTTGATGCATAGGGATCTTTGTGGTTTAAATTACTCTGAAGAATGAAATAGTTAAGATTTCTTTCTTTCCCCCTAAAATAAATCCTTGTGTCCCCAGAAGTAGAAGTGATTTATCCCATGACCTTAGGTTTTTAGTTAACTGCATTATAAAGGTTAGAGATTTTTGTTTCCAAATGGATAGCTCTAAAGTATAGCCTACTCATTTTTGTTCTCACGTTGAAAAAAAAAAAATTATTTTCTTTGGATAAGCAAATTTCAATATTAATTATATTCTGCCATGTATTAGTTTCCCTTGAGTGTTTTTCAATAAATTTTCTAAAAGCTCTACAGGTGGCTCTGGTTCATTGATCATATCCTAGTGCCATCTTTTTCTGTTAGTTCTGTAATGAAGGTAGCTGAGGGTATCCACTTGGGTTTCTCAGCCCTTGTACTGCGGGTTCAAATCCCATCCTGGGCAAGCACTTACTAAGAAATAAAAACTTGTCTAGGGCCATGGATGTTTTGAATAAGTTGGCTATCTGTAGAAAGCCAGGAAGGGATGCTTCATGACTCAAAATATTGGTTGACTATAGGTCGAAAAGGAGGTTAATTAAATAAATCAAGACTAATTTTCAGAAATCTGGTTTACGTCAAACGTTTCTCAAAGTTATATTTCCATAATTTCACTTAAAATACAATTTTTTAATGTTAGAGGATTTATTAAGAAAATAAATTATAATATATTAAGAAAAAACAGGCTCAGAGGATAAAAGGATAAATCACTGAAGATACCTCAGTGTATGAGTGTATACGTATAAAATAAGGATTAATGGCATTGCCTGTAACCTACACTTGGTTGATGATATTTCCTTTTCAATCAAACTGGATGCCACCCTAAGACTCACATTTCCACTACTCCCTATCTTTAAATAGAAAAGTGGGTGAGAAGTGCAGAAAAAAATGAGAGTGAAAAGTAGTCAACAACTCAGGTTTTAATATATATATATAACTGGCTCAATCAATTATATAAAAAGTAATTGAGTTACAGTATTATTTTCCACAATTATCTTGTATACTCTAACATAGTAGTTGTGTGTGTATATTATATGTATGTGTACTATTTTCATATTCCTTATGTTATTCATTCTCTTATGTTACCACATTCAAAGTCATTGCATCTGCTGCCGCTCTATCCATTCGCTGCATTAATGTTCATCTGGCTCTACTTGTCCGTTGTTTGAAATTTTAGGTTCTTAGAAACCTGTTTCTTCCATCCATTCCAAGGAGCCTTCTTAACTCAGTCTCCCAAAATTAATACATCAGTGCTTCCTGATCGATGAAAATTATTCCTGCTCAATTAGGACTTACCACCTTTTAAATGACTTAATATGCACATCTGCATTCATTTAAATATAAGAAATATCCTTCTCATCATTCTTGGACTGTAGCTCCAGGTCTGTAATGTTGATGTCAGTATTGGTCTTATTTAAGGAGAAGGATATCTATCGCCGGGGTTGGGTCAAAGCTTTATAATTAAATAAAAACAAATTGTTGTACCAATATGGTTTTATTTTTGCCTACGTTTTGGCCTGAATTTTAAGTTTCTTCAGGGCTATGGAGATAACGAAGGGAGAGAGTCACGAATTGCGTGTTCTAACCCATGGTTGCTTGGATACTGGTCTTATTTAAGTTTAACATCGACAAAATTAACCTTTCCCTCGTTTTTAACTTTTAGGCTTCTTCTCATATCCTCCAATTAGCCAGAATAACTCATTGTCATAGCTCTTTGGTCTTTTTGTATCTTTCTGATTGTGCCAGATTTATGTTTATGTGTTATTTGTGGAGTTATCCATTGCTCGATCCTGTGTGCTTTGGGAGTTTATACTAAGAATGTATTACTTATGTTAGGAATATATTATTAGCCAGAAGGCAGATACTGTTGTTTATATGGCTTTGCCCCAAATAACTAATAATATTAGTAATCTACTTAAATTTAAAATATTGGAAGTAAATTAATTTCCCTTAAATAGATGAACCTATATATGTGGTAAATTGAGATGTTTAAATAAATTGTGAGTATGTTATATTCATCAATTTAAAGCAGAAAAAAAATTCAAATCAACTTGATGTGTGGATGGATGTTGATTGCGTGGGGGATATCAATCATCAGTAGTTACCTCTTGAAAATCTGTGCGAGCTGTATTGTCTTGTCTAGTAAAAGCAAACTGAAAATGGAAATACTGCCCTCAGAGGTTGCATCCAGGGCCACACAAAAAGCTTGTTTACTCACGAAAGACATAAAACTCGTTATAATCCAACCACTATTTACAAAGACATACATTTATTTGGCAAGTTTTGACAATTTTTCACTTAATGGGAAGGAAAGAAATAAACATATTGATATATTAAATGCTTATGCATTGGATATGTTTAAAAAAAATTGTTTTCATGGAGATCTCATCCTCAGGGGAATGCTAAGAAAACAAACACAGTTACTAAAATTTAAATGAAGAATGCTTATTCCAGGAAATTTATACAATTAAAATAATCTTAAAGCAGTATTACTCTTAACAGTTTTGTGAACATATACATTTAATCCATTTTTACCAAAGTGTGATATTTTAGAAGTTGATCTTGAATGCTTACATAAAATATAAATGTTGAACTGACTTTTGCTAAAATAAACATTCTTGTTTTCTCTTATGAGTTCACTGTCATTATGAGTTCATTCTATTTTTGGGGAGCTGCCATATCAAAGCCAAGAATATTAAGAGGTATTGATTCAGCAAGAGTGGTGGTAAGGTTTCACAAGACTTTTCTTTATGCTTAGAGAGATGAAAAGTTATTAAAAAATAAGTGCCCATCTTTTTGGATGGCAAAGAAGATAATTTCAAAAATTTTGAGGCAGCTTATTTTTGTTTAAAAAAAATTATTTTCCTTAAAGAAATCAAGCTGTTGAGGTTTTATTATCCTTATCACGGTAGTAGCAATTGTGCCTTATCCTGGTTTATCCCCCCTCCCCCCCTATTGGTGTGTATCTTTATGATAGAGGAATGTTGGTTATAATTAATGGTGGACAAACGTGGGGCACTCCTATTCATGTAGGATCACATTAATTTTCATTGGATCCAAAAAATATTTGGATCAATTCAATTCTATTAGTTGAAATAATAATTTGTGCGACATTTCTATCTGTGTTTCTGAATCAGCACTACTCTCGTCTCTCTGCGTTGTAATTCTGAAGGGATTTCCAAATTTTTGGAATCCCAGTATTCTCTTTGAAGTTATCGTTCAACTATGTTCCTTTGGAAGTCAGCGTGTTGCGTAATTCTGTTCAGTAATTAAATATGACGAAAAATGTGATTTCCCTTAAAAGTGTCCAGTGTTTTGGACGACATATGGGGGAATTTTAACGTATAGAGACTTGAAGTGAAGAAGGATACAAGGTCGTGTGAGATGACGAGTTTAAATACACAGAGATATATTACTTCTTAAAGTGTAGAAACTGGTTTGAACGACCCGCCCAAGGTTTGTGACGGAAAACGAACCTCGACCAGTCAGTCTAATGTGATTTCCAATACTTGCTATAGACTGGCGAATTTGTAATAGAGAATGAATAACATCAATTTGTAATGAGAACTTTTTCAGCATTTGGAATCGACCGAGGCAGTTTGTAGACGTGGATCGAAATGGGTAACACTTTTTTTTTTGTTAATAGTATAAACGAAAAAATTTATTAATCAATATATGTGTAAAAGTTAACTTTATTGCATGTACGATTTGTCTTACAACTAGTAAGTAATATATATATATATNTTTCTGTTGGGGAATCTTGCTATTCACCTTAGTACCTTGATAGGGCTTTTGAAAAATTCCTTCTGATTTCATCAATGTCATTTAGTGAAATCTGAAAATAATATCCGGTAAAAATTTTGTATGTATATAAATGTTTAGCCATAAATACTTGTTTCATTTCATGAATTATGTACATATGGTAGTAAATGTAATTTTATATATATATATATATATATATATATATATATACATATATATATAGTAGGGTAGGTAGAGCGTCTACCCTCATCATCTGTCTACAGGTTGCCACCCTATTGTAAATACCCTGGTATTGAACAGGCTTCCAATTAGCGATACGAGTCTCTCATTCAGTGTGACACAGACCTTTAAAGGGTGGGGGGAGAGGTTAGAGGTAGATCAAAATCGAAAAAATATATATAAACATATATACTTGTTATGATTAGTGTTACGCGAGAGAAAAAATATATAACTTATATTCCATAAGGTATAAAATGAAACTGAGTTGATGAAAATCAACTTTGCCATGAACATGTGTTCTACTTAGAGCTCGTTTTTCGGAAGATATTTAAAAATTAATTAGTAGAGTTGAGATTGACCTCTTATCTATTCAGTTTCAAATTGCAAATTATTGGAGGCATTCTTATTTGCTGAATTCGACTGGTGGGAGGTGATGGTGGTTGGTTCTGAGGAAGCCGAAATTGCATACCCGCCGATATTGTTTTTGTTATCAGTTTGAAGTATTGTTATCAGTTATATCTGATGCAGACATTCGGACTCGCCTTTTTGACTTGGGGCAGAAGTACCCCCAAGAGCCGTGCCCTTCCTGATAAGTACGACAGACACCTGTGTAAGTCCCCTCGGATGAATCACTAATGGTGATTTGATGAGTCGTCACTCTCGCACTGAGATGCAGCCGGTGCTTCTTAATAACGAGAAGCTAATTCTATCTCCTGCTCACCCCTGCTTGAGGCGATCACCAGCACGCATAGGCCTTTTGTAAACCGAGCACCCTTTGTACGCCGGCTTAGTCCACGCTTACTGTACCATATGTCATTTTATAAGTTATTACGGGGTAGTAATGCGACTTTACATCAGCGCCTAAACTGAACAAATCAGTGCGCCAGCTGCAACGTTCACTGTATTTAATCGCTCTTGACATGCAGGGTAAAACTCCATTTTCCTCATAAATAAAGTCGTACTTTTTCCTTGTTGTTAAATGCTGAGTGCCAAGTTTCTCTTGTGAAACCCATTGAAATGTTATCACCAAACGGCTATAACACACCAACAGGTAAAATCTTGTGAAATTCATTTTATGTTTCGGTAGGGTCTACAAGAAATACAGTCTTACATTCCATCGGAATTCATTAAAATGATTTATCTTTTCTAACTTTATATTAAAAGTTTTACAATATAAGTGATTGAATAATGCTTCTCACAAATTATTTGTTTTATGTTAAGCGATGCTTTGTAATAAAGTAATGCTTTGTAATATCAGGAAAATTGAAACGTTATTTTCACAATTATATAACTTTTCATGTTACCTGTGCTTTAGTGTGAATAGTTCAATTTCCTTAAGGTGCTAAACTTTATATGCGCTGGTACTAAATGAAATCTTTGGAATTATGTGCTGCGGTTTTGGGATGCACACTAGGCGTTATTCTCCTATGAGCTAGTGCAGTATATATTCTGTGGAATGGAGTATGGTGTTTCGAGAGGTTTTCTGTTGGGGAATCTTGCCTTCGTACCTTAATAGAGCTTTTGAAAAATTCCTTCTGATTTCATCAATGTCATTTAGTGAAATCTGAAAATAATATCCGGTAAAAATTTTGTATGTATATAAATGTTTAGCCAAACATACTTGTTTCATTTCATGAATTATGTACATATGGTAGTAAATGTAATTATATATATATATATATATATATATATATATATATATATATATATATATATATATNTGAGTATTAGTCTCGTAATTACTCTCTATCACTAAAAACGTTCCGCTGATATTCGTATGGGTTTGCGGAAAATATCATTCAAAGCTTTACAAAACGGCCTACTTTGGATATATATATATATACACACTCACACGTTATCACTTCCCGTGGGGAAATCAAGGTATACACGTTGGACGTGGTTCTTATGACGGGACTTCTGAAAAATTTCAACAGATCTTCAGCGAACCTGCATTGAAAAAGCTAAGAAATATGTTTCTTTAAAATAAACAAAATTCATTATCTCAGGTTTTTCAAAACATTGGATGGGTTTGTTAATGGCTAAAATAGGGGAAGGGTTTTGGGGAGGGGGTGTAAAGAGATACAAAATTGAAAAATCTTGAATTTCTTCATTATTATTCGAATTGCGAAGAGAAGTATATAACTTAATTTAAATTTTATAACTTTTGTACCAAGATTGCTCATAACATATAGGATTAGAGAAAAGTAATTTCGTTTTATCTCATTATGTGGTTTTTATATCACTGGTCTCTTGTAATACTTATTCTGTGAAGACATACTATGTAACCGGTGGAATCTCAAATTCCTGTGAAAATTCTTCTCATTAGGTAGTTTTATTCATCTTCTAGGTCAAAAGTTATTCCTTTTTGAAAATAGAGGTCCCTGAGAATAAATGAAGATCATTTTAATCAAGTTTTGCTTTTTTACTTCCGAAAAAGACGGAAATGCTGTAGATTATTTAAAAAGTCCTGCCAATTATTGAAAAATTGAACGAAATATGTTTTAAAAATCGATGTAGATCGAAACATTTTGTCTCACGATATTAGGTACTCAGGTAGTAAACACTGGCCAAAGAGCACTTTCGAAGCAATAAAATAAAACATCAAAGAAGCCTCGTGTTAGCAAATCAACGGAAAACTTTAAATGGATCTAGTTTCCATTTGTGAATCTCTATTGAAACGGAAATTTTTGAAATGTTTGATTACAGCTGATAAAAAGTGAATCACCTATAGCAATAATGTGCAAAATCTTCATGGTCAAAGAAGCTTCACAAACGTTGACAAAGTCACAGTATTGAGGTAAATAATCTAAAAGGTTATTTCCACCACCAATGAATATAGAACTGTCATACCTTCCATTGTCCGTCTTCATTGGTTTCTGCAAACCATCTGTTGGCGAGCGCTTTCGGACATTGTCCATCTTCTGGCCGAATGCATGCGTTCACTGTCACTGTCTGTATTCAACTGCGTTTGTATTCTGTGAGTTAGTTAGGTGTGTCAGGTAAAACTGTAACTGTTGCTTTGTCGGTGATAAGGTCTGTCGCACGTGCGAGTTATAAGGGTCAGAGTCCATTGTTCCAGGTATTTGTTAAGGCAGGGATTAGTTGTAATCTCCTTTATTGAAGAGTTCTAAGTGTTCCAAAAGTTTTTTGTAAATGAGTTTGTGTTGGCTAGTGTCTGCCTATGGATTATGTTGTCTTATGTTTTTTTGCGTTGTTGTCTGTTTGTGTGTCGTCTGTTCGTTTACGTTTGTGTGTTCGTTTTAGTACCAGTAGCGGTCTAAATATGGTGTCATATTGTGTGTTGAGTTGTTCGTTAATAATGTTATTGTCAGTGGTCCTTGTTTTGTATATTTCCATGTTTTCTAAGATGTCCATCTTCCGTCCCTTCTGTTGTTTGTGTAGCAACGTCATGGTTGTTTTTATGTCGGTGAGGTTGTGTCCGTTGTCTTGTAGATGGTTTGCGTACCTAGTTGGAGTCCCGTTTATGTCGTTTTTATGATCGTGCGTGTTCGTCAAATCTCGTTTTGCGTTTTCGTCCTGTTTGTCCTATGTACGTCTGGTTGCATGTGCATGTCAGTTTGTATACTCCGCTGGAGTTGAATGTTTCAGTCTTTTATTGTTCGTGTGTAGGTTGCGTTTTAGTGTATTGTCTGTTTTTAATACTGTGAGTATACCTTCTTTTCTAAATAGGTTTGTGAGTTTGTAAGTTTCAGTTCCTGTGTATGTTATTGTGAATCTATGATTTGCCTGTTCTCTATAGTGGTTTGTTTGTATCCGTTGTTGTGCGCAATTGTGTATATCGTCTGTAGTTCTTTGTCATAGTTTTCTTTTGTGAGTGGGATTGTCTTCATTCGTCGTATTAAATGTCTGAATGCTGCGAGTTTGTGTTGTGTGGGGTGATTTGATGTTGCGTGTATGGTAGTGTCAGTCGCTGTCGGTTTTCTGTATATTCCGTAGGTTAGCTTATCGTCCGTCCTTGTAATAGTTATGTCGAGGTAGTTGATTGTTTTGTTGTTTTCTTTCTCCATTGTGTATGTGATGTTGGGATGTAAGTTGTTTAGGTCTGTTAATATGTCTTCTCCATTGTCTTGTGAAAGTATGCAAAGTATGTCATCTACGTACCTGTAGTAGTGTTTTATGTTGTATCTTTCTATAAGGTTCTTGATGTGTGTGTCTTCTAGGTGTCGTATAAAAGTCTCCATTAGTACAGAGGAAGTAGGGTTTCCCATTCCTAATCCGTTTGCTGGTATGACAGTTCTCAGTATTGGTAGAAGTATTTTTGGGATTGGGTAGGAATCGTTCATCATGAGCCGTTCCAATTTATGCGATTGAAGCAGTTGGTTGTAGAAAAATTGCCAGAATGATTAGCAAGAAAAGTGTTGTCTCCACCACGAAAACGCCGGATCCTCCACACACATCTTTAGTGACCTTGAAAAACTAGGAAGTGCTTGGCTGGGAAGTTCTGATGCATCCACCGTATGTATACGCTGGACCTCTTACCGTCTGTCAACCTTTTTCTAGAGATCTCTTACTGTTGTAAAGCTGGCGTCAAAAGAGGCTTCCGCAAACCCACAAATCACACGTAATGAGTATTAGTCTCGTAATTACTCTCTATCACTAAAAACGTTCCGCTGATATTCGTATGGGTTTGCGGAAAATATCATTCAAAGCTTTACAAAACGGCCTACTTTGGGTACAGCTAATAAGTGAAACCAATCTCATTCAGCCGTAAACAAACAGCCATTGAGAAGTGAGTTTGGAAATGTTACTGTCTCATTGTGTTATTGTAAGCGTGTCTCTTTGGAGTTAATCGGTATCTTATCGTGTATACTATTTGAATCGCTGATGGCCTCTCACCCCATGGCTAATGTAGAGGATAATGTTTGTTTTGGTAGGTTTATGGTGTCAAGGAACTTCTGATATGCCTTTTTATACTAATTAGTAGCTCAATGAAATTGTGGCCTCCGGAGGAATAGAGCTGATCAAGACTCTCCCCTTCCAGATTTTTTAAATCTTATCTTTTGTCGTTCATAATAGGCATCAAAAACTTACAAAAATTTTCCTTTTTCTCCGAATATTACGCTCCCATTCTTTTATATTAAAGTGGAAGTAAAGGCTCTTAGTTCTGAATACTTTTGACAACATCTTCGTGGAAGTATTTGAATCCCAATACTGATAGCGTTAAATTTAAATCAGTTAATTTGCCTTGCTGATCTCATGAGGAAATGTACATAGAATATTAGATCTAAATTATCTCTGATTGCTAAAATCAGGGTCTGGCGACTTGAGATTCCTCGCTGTCTGAAGTGACTCCTTAAAGCAGCGGGTTCCTATTTTATCTAGATAACATATCTTTGAGCGTTTCGCAAGGGTTGTGTCAATCACAGATCTGTAAATTCCCAGAGCTATCCCCCCAGTAATGGCACTTAATTTCGAGTGCCGGCTCTATTGAAATTCAATATATCCTTGTCTTCTTGAATTGATTCATTTGAAAGAATGTAATACTGACTTTCATTCGCTTCAGTAAATATATCTAGATATGTCAGATTTAAGAAAAGGAGGGGTTACCACTACTTATAGCAAATGAGAAAGGAAATATAGGCCTATGCTTGATTTCTCTCTCTCTCTCTCTCTCTCTCTCTCTCTCTCTCAAATATTAGAGAAAACAGTAGAGGTTATGCTATTGGACTAAGTACTACATAACGTCTTGCTTTTTGGAAACCAGTTAGATTAGCGTGTTCGTACAAAATATGTGTTTTATAAACTAATGTCACATATATAGTATACGCGTTTATTATAAACACTTGTAATTAATTGGGCTAAAACTCTTGAGCTCGTTTTTGTGGTTCTGGCAATGAACTAGATTCGGTGAGCAGATACTGAGAAAATTGGAGTTCAAATTGAGAGTTTTCGACCATGGAGATTATCAGTACAGTATTTGTTGGGGTCAAGGTTGATCGAAAAATGTAAAATTTGAAAAAATGGTTTTTTTTACTATCTGCCGACGTTTCGACTTACTTTGCAAGCCTTATTCAGGGATGATAAATTTCAGTGTTGTAAGAAAACATGAGAAAAACAATAATATACTATTTACATTATTTTTACAGGAACCTTAGCGTAACTAAAAGCAATGGGGTATAAAATTATTCAAGTATCGAATCAGTAATCGAAATATCTTACATTTTATTTCAACAGCCCTGAAGATGACTTACAATGTAAACAGAAACGTCGGCAGATAAACTTTTTCTTAGATTGTATTTGTATCTACACCTTGACCGAACCCCAACAAATTCTCTACTGAAAAAATTGTAGTTTATCTGTTAGTGTCGGGGCGTTCCATTAGTAGGTTCCGCCAATACCTGTAAGAGAGCGCAGGTTGTCGCTGTGGAAGATGTGCGCGGTGATGACTCCGCCAGATTGTGTTCGGGGGTTTTAGGGTACCAATCATGGGCTGATCCTTTTTAGCTATTTTCCCATTGGGAATCAAACGCGATATTCCCGTCTGTGCACTTAGCGGGATATTTGAAAAATTTAATACGAGGTTTGATTCGTGCATACAGACATTTCAGAGGTCTACTCAGTCTTAAAGTCCTGGAAATTGATAACAAGGTTTAGGTGAGATATTTTTCTGGCCTAGGTGTGGAGTGGAGTATGTAATCTCTCCGTAGAAAAGCTTGTAACTGTCTAGCATACATTACCGACACCCAACATGTTTCATTCATTTACTTGTGAGGAAATGGTATACGTTTTATGACCATATTCCAAAATAAAAATAAATGCATCTTCTCTTTTGTTGAGAGTCATCAGTCAGGTGATGAAATAATAAAAGTCTCCTTCACACTTTTTATTTGATGAGCTTAGCTGTTTCGGAAAGCACAGTTCCCATCATCAGAGCCATTCAACTGCCAGCAGTTACACTCTGATAACAACTGTTTGGTAAGGAAAACTGAAAAAAACTAAAGGAATGTGAAAGGTTCTTTAATATTTTACATTCCGAAGTAAAATTCATTAGGAAGAAAGGGAGGCTAAAAATATTTTTTTCTGGATATTACAGGCCTCCAATATTTTTCAAAAACCAACTGCCTCAGATACACTTATTCCACCAGATGAACAGATGACACTTACTCAAAGTGGAATAAATGTGTACTATTAAGTAATGGATAAGACCTCAGAATGATTGACACAATCTCATCAATGCAAGTTCAAGTTCAAGCGTTGAGGCAAACTTACAGCTGTCGGCCCCATGAAAGTAACGTGGAACATAGTGGAGCCGCAGAAAGACTTACAAAAAATAGGTGACCATTAAACCAAGGATGGTCACAAAGTGTCCTATTTTGCTGGAGTCAGTTTTAAGAAAATTGAAATAGGGAAGAAAGATTCGGTGCCGATAGAGGAAAAGTGGTGTTTAATCTATTACTGGCGGGCTCTGTCGAATAAGGTCAGACTGAGAGTGAGCCTACCTATTCCGGAGCCTTGCTTGCAAAGGATCGCATAAAAACTTTGTCGTCGTGTTTTTCTTGAGGAGGTGAAACTTCCACACTCTCTTGGCGAGAGATCCAGACTCGACCCACCCATAAGAAACTTGTGTTATTTAAGTGTGAAAAAAGTTTGTGAAGAATAGTCGCCTCTGAATGGGGATGTCATTGCTTCTAGAAGTTGCGGTGGACCAAGACGCGAGGAATGGAGAGAAAGGTAAGTGGGCGAGGAGACGGGCTCTGCCAGACTGACGAAAGAATGGCTCCTCTCGTTTGTGGGTTTTCGTGATGAAAAATTATATTAGAAAGGATTATTTATTGAAGTTAAATCTCTAGAAGAAAATAAACAATAAATTTATTATAGAAAATGTATTAATTGTTATGTTGGAAAAAACATTGTTAGAAAATAAACTTTTGATGTAATTGTTATTTTAAGCTGAGGATTGTGAGCTTCGCCGAAACGGTTAGTAATTAAAGTTTTATCCAGAAAAGCATCTATTTATTTTCCAAACTTATAAATGTTGTTTAAAAATTTGTATTAAAGAATATGGTCCTGATATGGGATTTAGTTGGTTACACCCTTGTGACGCAAGGGTGCGTCATGGAACGAATTTCGTTGAGAACCGTTTGGCGGAATATGTATATTTACTTGTCTCACGAAGTAGTTTCTTTTCCACTCCGTACTGGAAGTCCGCTACTGGCTACTGGTCTATCCATCGATTGACTGCCAAGTGGGAAACCCCATGTTCTGTGCTGTACTTTTATACCCTTGGCCCCGAAAACAGTCAGCCTTTATAGAAAACAATGTTGTTTTGTTTTAACTGAAATAATTTTATAGTTATTTATTTATTTGTTGAAAACTTCTTGGCCTTAGAACTTTTACCAAAGAAGAAATCCTGTGATTAGATAGGTTACAATTGCTTTCATTTGGAATCAGTAGCATCAATCGTAGACTCGATTTAGCTAAACTAAACTTCTAATGTCATATAAATTTCATATTATTAGAGAGAAAAAAAAAGTAAACATTTCTTTAAAAATGAAACAATAATAATTGTGTACTATTATTACAAGGATTCTAAGTTGTTCAAGTTTTCTGGTACCCCCACTGTTCTCCACAAACGCGACTGCTTTCGGACCGCCTTCCGTCGGTTGTGGCGAATTGATTCGTGCTCCTGGGAGGCTAGAACACCTCTAGAGGGAAGAAGACATGAAATTGGGTTTGGGGGCCCACGTAGTGCTGAGGGTAGCTTGTGATCAGAAAACACGGGTTCGAATCCCGCTCTCGCTTTAATATTATTTCTTTAAATTGTGTCCTACTTCATCCTTAACTGATTCAATATATTAATTTAAATTAAGTGTTAGACTCCCTTTTAACTACTTAGGGTCCTGGAGGGAGAGGATATTTACAGGTTGCCATTCCGTTCTAAGCATCCTCGGCTTTGGACAAGCTTTTATTTATTGATAAAAGCTTGTCAAGGGTGGGATTCGAACCCGCAGCGCCAGGATTGTGAGACCCGAAAGGATGCCCTGAGCTACCCTGGCGCCCCTTACCCAATATCTAAATTATATTATTCATGGTCTGATTTATTTTCATGGTTGTCTTCTCGTTTTGGAATAGGGAAAAAACGTATTATTTAAACAATTAATGAGAGGGAATAGAATATAAAAATCTATCTGTCCCAACCAGGAATCGAACCTGGATCTCCTGCTATCCGGGCCGGTGTGTTAAGCCATTACCTCCCTGAAGATGACTTACAA
>KZ809366.1:92965-103907 GCA_000696205.2 Oncopeltus fasciatus
AAAAAAAAAATTTTTGTTTGATTACAATGAAATTAAAAATGACAATGTCAATCACATGAGGAGAGAAGGTGACCAATGACACCACTCTCAAATTATTTACAGGCTATGCCCCCAGTAAGTAGGTTAGCTTAGACTTTTGAAAGAAAAGCCCTCAGAAAACCAAGCTGTAGGTTTTTGCTCTTAATGTATAATATTGTTACCTGTGTCAGAAATCTATCTTCCAAACTAGGATATCAAAATGGACTAACCTATGGTTCATAGCCTATATTTTTTTAAGTAAGAAATATGTGTAGAGATTATTTCATGGGTCCTCTCACAGAGAAATATTATCTTTCACGGATGAAAATATAGCCCAATAATAAACAAGCTCAATTTACCACTGTACCTCACCAAGACGTGAGACCTCCAAGTGATGGATATTATTACTTGTGTCTGAAATCCATCTGCCTAATTTATATATCAGGTCGGGCTATCCAACAGTTCTGCTGTCTTTTCTAACCAGATTTGTATACGGACTTTAACAGAAATAATATTTGCTCTCGTAGGTGGCAATTCAACTAAAAACCGAGCTGAAATCATTCTACTTCTCTTAATCCACCAAGTGATGTTATAATTTGTATCCCTCAACATATTCCTTTTGGATGTCAGGTGATAATTTTTAGTAGAATACTGGTTAGTGAATGAATTGTTTGTTCATTTTCATTACTTTTGATAATAATTGTACTTAATTGACATCAATTAATGAATATTTAATATTTTAAATAATTAGGCACATTTGATTTTTTTATAAGTATTTCTAAAAAAAATGGTCTTAGTTTCTTTGAGAGTTGTATTTTTTTAATGATACCATCTTCCAAATTTTATTGCTTATTGCTTTTAAAAAATGAAAAAATATATGTTTATATATATTTTTTTTTATGCCTGCATTATTTTAGCTTTTTGCAATATTTGATCTGCTTTGTCTATGAGAACCTCTATGTTAGTAAATTTATTATTTTCTTAAAATGGTGTATAGTTGAATGTAAATACTAATACCAAATGGTTTACAGTGTCAATTTTGAAAGTGCAAATATTTTATTTGTTGTTATTTATTTCTTTAGTTAATACTGACCACCAAAAAAAAGTTTAAAATTGATATTTTAAAAAGCAGTCACTAATCCTATTTAATGTATTTTTGTTATTTATGTAAAAAATAGGAGTATTTCAAAATATATTTTCAATGAAATGCAATTTAATTTATTCATATTGTAATAGAAATATGATTGGTAGGAATAACCAAATTTGACATAAACCTTTTCATTGACTTACCTTTAATTTTCCTGAAACAACAGAAAATGCCTAAAAACTCAAAATAAATTAATTAAACTACAGAGTCTGAATTTTTATTTCAAATATTCTCTCTTTTGCCAATTCTAAATTTTCTGGAGGGATATGATTTCAACAAGGAAATTTATTACTCTAAATTTGTATTTAATTAGTTGCAAAGATTTGGTGTGTTAATTTATCTTATCTCTCAATCATTTGTAAGTAATACGTATTAATAAATTAAAAAAATTCAATTCTACATCACTATATTTTAAGCTTTTCAGCTATTGAGCACCTTTCCCTATAACATACATACATTACTTGACTACTTTAAGAGTAACCCATTTGGTTTTTATTATTACATTCAAACATTTTTTAATACTCGTGTTCTTATTTTATATTTGCATTTTTTTAAAATTCTTTATTGCTCGCATGAATGGTTTGGTTAGCATTATATTTTAAATATAATTAATATAGTTTTAAATTTTGTTTTTAGAATAACATATTTGTTTTGTGAATAATTAATATATATACTTTTTTTTTTTAGTTATTTGATTAAACGTTTTCTTACAAGAAATCTTATATTATGTTATTCTGTAAAACTCTTATAACAGGTGGTGGTTACTGATAAACATAACATTAAACAGGATTGTGTTAAGGATGGGTGGGGCATATACAGGATATTCCTTTTAAGTAGTATTGGTATTTTGGGATCTAATTAAATTTATGTTTTATACTCTTATAAGAATATTCCTTATAGTTATTGGTTGAAAATTTATTGGAGTTTGTTTTCATTTTGGGTAATTCTCTAGAATTATGTCATGCAGATAAATTAATTATGTTAACATGTGTCACAGTTACACTGGACTCTACCTTATTGCTAATGCAATTTTATTTACTGTATGTATCATACTCTACCTTTATATCTGAGTATATATTGGCCTCAAGTGACTTACTTGGTTCCCAGTGATGTTAGAGTACTCAGCTAACCTCACCAACTCTCCTGTATACTTCAGTGTATCTCTACTGTACAATGGCCTATGTCCCCTCACTTGAGTACTGCTGGTGGTTGGAGTACTCTGCAGACCTCACCATCTCCCTTGTATACCTCAGTGTACCTCTACTGTACACTGCCCTATGTCCCCACACTTGAGTACTGGTGGTGGTTGGAGTACTCTGCTGACCTCACCATCTCCCCTGTATACCTCAGTGTACCTCTACTGTACACTGCCCTATGTCCCCTCACTTGAGTACTGGTGGTGGTTGGAGTACTTTGCTGACCTCACCATCTCCCTTGTATACCTCAGTGTACCTCTACTGTACACTGCCCTATGGCCCTTTACTTTAGTACTGGTGGTGGTTGCAGTACTCTGCAGACCTCACCATCTCCCCTGTATAACTCAGTGTACCTCTACTGTATACTGCCCTATGGTCTCTCACTTTAGTACTGCTTGAGAAGTGATTGCTAGTGGAGGGCGAAAAAGGAAGCGTCGTGGTGCACCCATGACCCTTCCTAAAGGTAAGAGGCGGCATTCCGCCAGTAGCACTCCATTGGAGAGAGACCAACTACAAACACGCCCCAGCACCTCTCAAGGAATGACCATCACACCCCCCGCCAACAAAATGACAGATAGGAATGAAAACCTATAACCCTTTACAACAGTGAATCCTTTTCAGCCTCTTCAAAACATTACAGGAGAGGAGATGGAAACCGCCACCCAACCTATACTCTGACCACCTCCCATTTTTGTCAGAAATGCACAAAACTTATGCCTAATGTGTACTCAACTCGATGAGCGAGTCGGCTGCGGGAGATTCACATGTGTCAATCGTCAGCATGACACTAAAATAATGCCAGATAGCTCAGATACCTACAGAGGTACAGTGAGCTATCTGAAAGAGATGAAGGCCCAGCATCACACTTACCAACTAAAGGAAGAGCGTGCAGTCCGGGTCGTAATCCGTCACCTCCACCACTCATCCTCTCCTGATTATATCAAAGAGGAGCTCACAGAACCTGGCTTCTAGGTCAGAAATGCCATTAATATAACAACAAGCAGGCCTGGTAATAACGGTCATACAAAGTCTCTGCTGCCCTTGTTCTTTGTGGATCTCGAGCCCCACAAGCAATATAGATGAAATTTACAATATATTCTCACTTTGCCATTGCAGAATACGATTGGAGAAGCCCCTCCCTCGAAGAGACATAGTTCAGTGCCTCAAATGCCAGGAATACGGTCACACTAAAAGATACTGTGAGTATGGTGTCAAATGTGGAGGGCACGTCTACTTTGCTTGGGTACTGATGGCATTTAGAACACTTTTCTAATCTTACCATCTACCCTGTATATTGAAGACTTTTACTGTAGTCTACCCTATGGCCTCACTTGCATACACATGAGTGTTATAAGCAAAATTGCTTCAGAGAGGCTGATTTTACCATCTTCAGCATTGGCTGGTCTTACCATCTTTCTTGTGTACCACTGAGTACTTATAATTTTCACTTCTTAATAATCCCTCATGGGTACATTTGGTGTTTGGAGAACTCTGCTGGCCTATCACTCTTGTATGATTCAGTATACCTCTACTGAACACTGCCATATGGTCCTTCATAAACATTTGGAAAATGTACTCTTCATATCTCTGCCATGTACACCTCATTGTGCCTTTAAAATGCTACTGTAGAATATTTCCTTGTTGTAATTATTTGTCATNTTTAGGAGAATTAATAAATTTGTTTATTTTTATATTGTCAAAAATTTACATATGACATTTATTGTAACTTTTTTAATCTTTTGCATCTCTAATGCTCCCCACTACCCCAAAGCTTAATTAGGTTTTTTTCCTGTGTGCTTTTGCAAATCATTCAACTTCAGTTTTATTCAACTTAATTATTTAAAGACTATCATTTTTAATTCATATATTAAACATGCCTTCATTTTTTGTTTGAGTATTATTATTTTTAAATTATTTACTTTTAATTTTAGTCATTATCATGATTTTTCATTTGAAATTTAATTCTTTGACTGTTCATTAATTTGTTCAATTTCCAAGTACCTATTCTTTTGTGTTAATTACTATTTGATGCAACTTAATTTTATTGTTAATTGTTTACTGTGGATTGGTGAAATCACTTTCAAAACAGTCTTCATCTCGCAATATCTAGTCAAATTTATCTGTTTCTTCTTCATTATCTGTTAGTGAGTAACAGGAATTTTTTTTAGTCATTTAATTTGAATAGCACATTTTAACACTTAATAATTATAATAGTTTCTATTATTATTGGTTTAACTTTTTAAAGTTATATTTATTTTTCAAGATGGCGTTAAGTTATTTCTGCTTTGGCAGACAGTATCGAAAGATGGTGAACAATTTCTTGCAACTCACCAGCACTTTTTGATTCATTTAAGCTGCCACATTATACACAGATAATGTTTGAGTATAAAATAAACTTTGCTTATAAAATTAGCTGTTACCATGCTAGTTCTTTCTCAATTAAACTTTAATTTTCACTTTCATCACATTAGCCTCCCTTCGTCAACCCTACTTAGTTATGGGATTCTAGACATTAATTGATGTTATTATTTATTGTTATTTTTATTCAATCAAATATAAAAAAATACTAATATATGGTTATTAACTGAAAGTATATAAATTTTAATTGCTGCTGACTAAAAATATCTGTCAAATATGTAAAGCAACTAAACTTTTAGTATCTTCTGTTACTTTTTAGTAGAAATTTACTTTAGTTTTTTTCTACCACTTGTTTTTGTAGAACATTTTTTGAATAAGTTGCACTTCCCTCAGCAGATCATAAGCTAAGTTTCTATTAGTAATTTGCTTTTGGTATTTTTATAGTAAATTTATGTTAAGTACTTACTTTGGCACTAATTGTTTATTAGTAGTATTTGCTTTGTAGTGCCTAAGCTAAATAGATTTAATAGATTACTTTTACTTTCCTAAATTTAAAAAAAATTATCAGTGGGGAGTGTGATTAGAAATATTTAAATTCTTTAGTGTTTCTCTTTATAAGTTTTAAATGCTATTTTAATTTAAGTCTTTTAATTTCCCTCTCTTCTGGGACTTCTGAGAGGAAGGTAATTTTTTTTTCTTACTTTATATATATATATATATATATATACTTTTTTTTCTATGTATAAATATATTGTTTGTTTGTTTTGTGTAATTGTTTAGTTTTTTATTTTAATCAATGCAAAAACATGTAATTTTAAACGAATAAGTTTATTTTTAATTATGTTTTTATGTCCCAAATAGAAAGCTTTTTTTTATGATTTGAATAAAAAATGAATTTATATTGAAAGACTACCTCAGTATATTCCTTCAATCCTTAAAAAAATAGTAATGACAAAATTTTGGTGATAGCACTTTTTGACACTCGATAGAGGCTCCGCATTAATACTTCAAATTTGCTTGTTGCAAAAATTGGCACGTTATTTCCTCTTTTATTTTTGTTAAAAATTCTGCTCTCATATGGATATTTTAGTTTAGTATTTAACTGCCTATTTTGCATAAAGGAGGGAAAATTATAAATAAATTGGGCGATTATATATCCATTTCTATCAAAACGTTTGATTATTTTCAGACATCCAGTTTTAACAACTTTATCAATGATAAAAATTTCAATGAAGGGAGCTTTCATATAATATATTTTTAAACAGATAGAATTTGAAGCCCCCTATTCATTCTAGTGACTTTTTTTAAAATATCTATAACCTCAATTAGTTCAGAATAATAAAGCTTTTCCTTTTTAGACTGATATTAGTATATCAAGTGGAAAGGGGTTTCTTATGCTATGCAATTTTTCCTACTGAGTTTGTGCATAGTTAACCTCATATTATACAGGTGCTTTCTTAGTTAAAGGTGCCATATTAAGAGTGCAGCTGCCTCTTTCGATCACATTTTGCTTAGTTTAGCCCCTTGGTTGTACCATTTGGGTCTTCCCAAGAAGAGCTTTAAATGAGTTTATGTTATAATCTTCCATATTAAGATAGATATTCTTAGCCCATTCATTCATCTCCTTTGCTGTGGCTAGAGATATACTGGACGTAAGGATTATTATTTGCCCCCATATTGTTAAGGCTCCACCTTTATTTTAAGCTGGTTGAGGTATAAGAAAATTTACAGTGGTCACTTCTGTTGGCTTCATGGTCTCTGTTATAAGAAAACANATATATATGTATAATTTTTTTTTAATTTAGTAAGGGAAGTAAATTTGTATGATCAAATTATTTATTTTATTTTATTTTTTCCTGATTAATTAATAATTTCATAATTTTTCAGGGATTTCATTGATTTACTCAACATTTGTTCAAGTCTCAAACAATACTGCTGTAAATCTCTTCAGATTCTAAATTAGTATTAATGAAGTGACAAAAAAATCCCAATTTATTTTAATTTATATAATTATGTGTATATAAAATGTAAATGTTTAACTTGCTAGCTTTAGTATAGCCTGTAAACTTTTTTCAACAATAACCTCTTTATTGCTAATAACCTTGTATATAGGATATTAGGTTTTCATACCTGAATTCCTAAACTGTGTAAAACAGAATGTGTTTCATGCATGTTTATGTATATATGTACTTGCTCACTTTGTATGAAATATCACATAAGGCAAAGGTAGATATTGGAGGAAGAGAGAAGCGGAGGGATAGACCAAATCAAAGAAGTTGGTGTTTTTCATCACTTTAAAGATTTTGAAGCCAAAGATTCCTTTTAGCTAAATGGACTTGGTCAGAAGTGCTCTTTTCTATTATTTTCCTTTTTCCATGTATTTAAAGAAGAGTTGTATTCAGGTAAAGACTCTAGTTTGAATAGAATATTGAATATTCTTTTTAATAGAACTGCACATTTTACTAAACCCTTTTGTGTCTGAAGTACACAGTCCAAAAATGGCTTTCAAGCTAGCAAAAACTAATTTAAAAAAAAATTTATGTTTAATGTAAAGGTATACTTAAATCAGCTGACCAAAAATGGTGCACTTGAGGTTTTTGTTATTTCTTTCTCAAATATTAATAATAATAATTATAGCAGAACTCAGGAAGGGTTTGATTAGTTGTTTTGAAAATATAAATCTCTTGTAAAAATCAATAACTAATTTCTTGTAGTTGATATTTCATCTTAAAATTTTAAGTTATCATAAGAGCAATAGCCAAAACAATACATAATAAATATGTAGAAAGAAAGAAATTTTATAATGGAATAAGTGAGGTATTTAAAAAACAGTTTTCATGTATTTACTTTTATTTTAGCATGATTTGAGTGTCAGGTTGTGGCCCTTTGCTAAGTGTGCAGATACAACAAAACTAAGATCATAAAATCAGTTCAATAGTTCTGTTGTTTTTTTTTGGTTTTTTTAATTACAAGAATATGTCAACTATGAATAAAATAAAATAAGAAAATATTTATTGATTATATTCACTTAGTATCATGTCACCAATTTACTGAATAATTGCTGTTGATACGATGAAAACTCAGAGGAGAAAAAAAATGTACTACGAAAGTAGTAATAGGGTAATCTGGCATTCTTAAGTTAATTTATTCCACAAAGTTATTTTCTTTACATGCGCTGAATACTGGAACATAGGTATTGTTATTTACCAAATAATTTATTGTTAAGTTCAGAATTCCATAATTTTCTTAATATTAACAAGTATTAATGAGCCACATTTTGGCTGTCATATAACTTTATTCCAACCATGTCTAAAACTATTTTAAATTTTGAATATAATATCTTTCACAGTGTTATAATTATCTTGATCAAGACATTTATCTTGTTCATCAAATATATATTTCCTATGCATTGGATGGCTTTTATGGTGAGGTGGAAAGAGCTTAGTGTCTATTGATAAAAATGCTAGGATTTGTATTGTATATTTTCCCTCTCATTATATCCAAATCTATTCTTATTTTTCATTACGTTAATTTAACTTTTTTATTTTTGTGTATTCTAAAACTATCCTTTCACTATTCCTCAATTAAAAATTAACAAGTATTTTTTTATTTATTTCTTAAGTAAATTAAAAGAGTTTTTGGTGTGATATAGAAGATATGGTTTTCATTTTATTAAATAATTATATGGGAGTGTGATTAGAAATATTTAAATTCTTTAGTGTTTCTCTTTATAAGTTTTAAATGCTATTTTAATTTAAGTCTTTTAATTTCCCTCTCTTCTGGGACTTCTGAGAGGAAGGTAATTTTTTTTTCTTACTTTATATATATCTANTTAGAACTTTTAGGATTAAAACTTTATTTCTTCCACTCTTATATGTGGTTTACAATTTTTGGTAAAAAATGAAAATAATTCGACAATTGCCTACATTCTATTAAACCTTAATCGTTCCCATGGTTGATTGTCACCCAAAGAAAATTTAATTAATTTTTCTGCTATATAATTGTAAGGCTAAAAGGCGGTCAAATAAAGAAATATGTTACACGTTATTTTCTGTCATTATGCAAAAAAAAAAAAAAAAAAAAATTATACTTACAAATGCAAATTAATTTTATATTAAAATACCCATTATTTATTATGTTCATTATTTTTATGGACTACGCTTGGTTAATTTTTTTAATATTTATTTCGACTCCTTTCTAATTTCAATTTTGTTGACATGGCCATGATTTCAAGTTAAAAAAGAATGAATCATATGGAGCTGTCTTTTAATGTCTATAAAATGAATGATGTATTACTAAATGTTTGCAAAGAATGTTTCAATTATCACTTTTCATTCATCAGAAGTATTCTATCCTTGCGTGTATTGTTAGATCATTTTTAAGGAATTATCTGTGTGTCAGATATTTTTATCACCAAATTTGGTCTGCCCTCCTCCCTCCATTAAGTACCAACTAATTTTTTATAGCTTTCCTTTTAGCTGTGAAATGTTCAAAATCTCCCTTAAGCTTCTATCTCTCCTAACCCCCCTTTAAAAAAGAATTTGTGGTGTGATGCTCTTTCCAGATTACAATGCATTGTGTAGGTATTGTTTTAACACTCATTCAAAAGGCAGTGGCTAGTGAAGCTTCCTCCAGTTATAAAAACAATTTGTGTAAGCTTATTAAATTTTTAGTTGATAAAAATTATTATTTATTTAGTTATATTTATTCATACCTTGTGTGTTGTTATTTAATTTAATTTTAATTGTGATTATTTTTGTAAAATAATGAACAAGTACTTGATTTTGTTTGATAAAATGAATGTATTATGTGTAATAAATATGAAAGTAGCCAATTTCTAGCCTTTTAAAAGGAATTACTTTTCTTATATTTATAATTATATTCATAAGTACATTTTCAATATTGCTGTGATTGATATTAATTTTTTCTTGTTATCTGGTGTGTCAGATTTTTTTTTTTTTTAATGATTAATAAAATGTTATATGAAGTAATTTTCATTATACAATTTCCTTCAAAAATATAATTGTATAACTTAATTATTATATTACAAACTGCTATATTATATTTATTAATTACATTTTTTTCACATATATGAACAAGCTATACAATTTTTAATTGCTTTATAGGGCTTATTTATTTGTGTTTATAGATAAAATAAAGAATATATTACTTGTTTTATGATGGTGAGCATAAAAATCTTAAGAAATCAAATTATATGATATAGCAAAATGATATGTAAAAGATCTCTCTAAGCAATATAATGAATTTCTAATATCTCATACCTTATATTCTCCGTCTTCATTGGTTTCTGTACACCATCTCCCGTTGGCGAGCACTTTCGGACATTGTCCATCTTCTGGCCGAATACATACGTTCACTGTCANTAATAATTTCAAGAGTAGCTTCAGTGACTGTGAAATTTTTTTCCATGCAATGCCTGCAAGTGACAGGTAAAGTCCTAATTTCGTAGGACGCTATCATGTTTCTTCTTAAAAAACAACTAAACATTCACATCCATTGTCTTCTACGATTCGTATATTAATTTTTCTTATTTACTCTCATTTATTTCAATCTTTGATGAAGCATGAGAAATTTTTTTAGATTATGCAACCCCGGCATTACGGACTTTTTATTCTAATATTCTTCATCTTGAAGCTCAGGATAGCATCTGCGCAGGATGTGCACCTTAAAGGGTTGAAGAAGAATGCAACTGATGAATGTTTAGTTTGTCATAGTTGTTGAGTCGCGAGAAAGGCGAAGACCAAAGAAGACTGTAGTTATCATAACCTGAGCAAGGTATTCCGAGAGTCTCTCTGTCTACCTCTCTTCTACAATTTCATAAATGTCTCTCGAGGGTCTTAACTGTCTGGTTCGGAGTATTTTTTACGCCTGTCCGCCCCCTTCCTGTTCTTCTCTAGACTGCCTAACTCTCTAATTTACAATGGAAAGCGATAGTTTTTATAACGGATTTGAATAGACAGAAAAATTCTTAAATCTCATATGGATTTTACTATCTATTCAGATATGTACAGGGACGTCAGACACAAATAACAATAATATCCATCACTTGGAGGACACATGACTTAGTTAGGTAGAGTGAGGACTTCAGCTTGGTTATTAGTGGGGTGTTTAACCTTAAACTGAAGCTTTAATAAGTTGGCACCATTTGTAATGACCTCCTGTCTTAATGATATGAGTATTAAAGTTTGTCTTTTTTTTTTTT
>KZ809367.1:20983-42354 GCA_000696205.2 Oncopeltus fasciatus
AAAAAAAAAAAAAAAAAGTAATATTTGTCAACGCCGGCTACCCATTGACCACGTAATCTCCTCGGATTCCATTAGAAGTAATCGTCTCAGAAAGATTAAACCAGAGAAGCAGTACACCCAGGGATGAGATATATGTAGCGGTAGTGAGGGGGTGACCAAAGGGATACGAGGTCGTAGGGGGCTGTTACAACCCTCGTAAACCAGGACAGGGCTTACTTATCAACCCTGCCGACCTCCACTATCTTCTTCTTGCCTTCTTCGCAGCCCTTCCCAGCTACTCTCCCAGCCTGGAACCATCTTCCTCCCCATACTAGTTATAAAAAACCATATTAATAGTTATCCAAAGCTTAACTCCCATAAAAACATCCGTCTGATTAAGTATCCCTATTATTTCCTGTAGATAGCCCCTTCCTCCATGACCCTAAGTGGTTGAATGGAAGGCTAACACGCAAAAAAAAAAAATGTCTAACTTTTAAGATTTCCACTTAATGAAAGACACTACATATTTATGTTGCAGGATGATCCGCTACAAGCCACAACTTGCTTGTCTGTTTCTGACAATATGTGTGAAATGGAGCAGTGCTGCGAACATCCTAGCCGTCTTCCCAGTACCCACAAATGCCGAGGGGTACCTCCCGATCATGGAGAGGTTGGCGCGTCGAGGGCACAACGTCACTGTGATCAGCCCTTTCCCGAGGAAGGAGCCCTTGGCCAACTACACTGATGTCTTTTTACCAGTCAAATTCTCAGATTTCTTGCGTAAGATAGTAGAATTTTTGGACAATAAAGATAAAATATTCTTACTGCTTAGTGTTTGCGCTTAGTACAGTGCTTGGTATTAGTATTGTCGTATAACAGGTTAAAATATGGAAACAGGAGTCCGCTGCCACCAGGGTAAATAGGAGAAGGCCTATTTCCAATCCTCTTTATAGGATAATAAGGTTTAAAATAAGTCAAAAGACTTGTAGTTTTAGTTATTATTCTATAATTAAAGTGTAAATTAACAAGTTAAAATACAATAGGTGTGTTCAGTGCTAGCCTGCACACCGAATAAGAGTAGTTGAACAAAGTTTAGATTTAGAAAATATAGAATACTTACAATTAGTCCTACGGACGGTTGTCGTGATTGAGCTATGGAAGAAGAGAAGAGACTGACTGGGGGTCTCGCGGACAGCTCTTTTATAAGACAAAACTGTGACGTCAGGGGTTGACCGTCCCCTAAGGGTGACGATTTATGCTTGGGAACAGTCCCAATTAGGAAAGGAGTTAGCTTTCCTAATAGATGTGACACTATGAATGGTCACTTCCATATGGCTAGTGGACCTCCTGGTAGCTAGGACACAAAAACAGTCTCTGGGAAAAAGGACCCTATGGGAAAAAGGAAAGGACCCTACATTCCAAAGGGACACAAAACAGTTTCTGGGAAAAAGAGGCCCCACTCTCCAATGTACACTATACCAGTTTTAAATAATAACAATGAGCTATCACGACAGTATAACATTTAGCATAGGTGCTTAATACAGCCCTTATTTTAAATATTTGTGCTTATCATAGTATTTCTTAGTAAGGTGCTTAGTATTTTAACTCAGCTCTTAGTAAAGTGCTTATTATTGGTGACTAGGATAGTTCTTAGTATGTTGGTATATAGGGCTTAGTACCAATATAGTGCTTAGTATTGTAAAAATATTTAAAATTTCTTATTATGGTGCATAGTATAGATTTTAGTATGTGTGCTTATTATATAGTGCTTATAATTTTAGTGTGTAAGAAAGGCTGTGAAGAAAAAGGTCATTTAAAAATTTTTTTTTCCGCACTTCATCCATGGTGACCATTTAAGCCAATAACCTCCTAGAACTAGGATACCGTAATCTAAATGTCATTGAGTCAATCAAATTATTTGCTTATTTAAACAATTAAATTTTTTTATTTATTTTTTTATGTAATATAAGTATTACCTAAACATCGAGTAGATAAAGAAATGATTTGGTTTTATTTCTGAAATATGGGAGATGGAGGTTTGCAATTCATACCACGAAGGGGGTAGCCGAATGCTAGTGATTGGTTACTGGGCACCGTGCTCCGGCTTGAAGCCAGTTCGCTCTGTACCCCGGCAGATCTCTCTGTCCACCCTGAGGCTGAGGGCTGCCTCTCTCCGTTGCTGCCGCTCCTGTGCTTAGGGGTTGTGCTTTAGGGATGGTTAGGGAGACGTAGGGGATTTTAAGTGGGAATTCGGGAGATTTGGACTTGGGGTGAGATAGTAGTGACGGGACCTGCGCTGCCTCCCATACAGAGCTTACTGCCGGCAACATCCTCCGGCCTGGTGTACATTACTTCTCAACACCCTTAGCCTTTGATGGTTAGGTAACACTGGGCGTCTTGAATGTTTGTAATCCTATATGGTAACTTCAAGTAGATATTTGTATATTATTGTTCATTATTAGGTAAAAATTTTAAAAAGAGGCAGCAAAATCATTGAAATATGTTAAGACTAAATTTTCATTTGAATAATTTCGCCTATTGATCAGAACTCCGGCAATATCAGCCCTGCCACCCGCCCAACGACAGCCTCCACACTCCTCCAATCAGGTCCGGCTTATCACAGTCTCAGAATCTATCAGAGAGAGAGAGAGAGGGGCTTTGCTGTCTCTAGGGAAACCGATAATGAAGTCAAAAGTATTAGTATTATCTCTTAATGCTTCCGATAAGTCTGTACGGATATTGTGGTATTCAGTGATAGTATGCTTAATTGTTAATATAACACCGCAAGTAGAACAGACCAGGAGAGATTCTTTGCTAATTAATTAATTATGGGTTAGTGTGGTATGGACTATATGCAATCCCATCGAACCAACTTCTTTGAGCGGATTGAACTTTGCTAGATATGAATGTAATTTTTATCTTCCTTAATTTATTATCTTTAGTGTTCCTCCATTCATTTTTGCCTAATTTGTTTTATGCGGGATTGAAATTCAGATATTTGGTCATAAATAAGGAATACTATTGTATTTAATTCCTTTTTCGACAGGTCCTTTGGCTAGAGAGTCGACGTCTATATTTTCCTCTGTAACAAAATGTCCAGGTATCCAGAAAAAAATTTTTTTTTCAAAGGTTCTTTAAGATGTGTTGAATTAGAAAATCATTTTTACAGAATTTTTTATATTATTTTTATTATGCTTGATAATGAATTTGATCATATGAGTAGAAAGTATGTTGTAGGTAGATAAACACCAAGGGCTTTCTTGATCGCAAAGAGTTCTGATGTGAAGCTACTACACATAGGGGACCTAGAAAATTTGTAATTAGTGTTATTTAAAAGAATTGCAGCCTCAGGGCCCAGCTCATTTTTAGATCCATCGGTAAATATTAAATTTGGATAAAGTATGGATTTAATTTTGTTAAATTCTTTCTTAAATATTTCGTGGTTCTTTTAATCTTTAATGTATTTAATTCATGGCACAAATGAGGATTTAAAAAAAACCAAGGAGGAAAAGGGGAAATAGCTTGTTATAAAATACGATTAAGACTTATTTTATATTTTTTTTAAATAAACCAATATACAACTATATGAAGATACTTTATTTATACTTTCTGTTCTATATATAACTGGTTCTATGGAATTAAATATATTGAGAAGCAGGTGGGAACAATTGGACATTTTTTAAATAAAAAAGGTTAAAAAATTATTTTCTTCTTAAACTGAGTGAAATTTCTCCTGATTCAGCCTTCAAACTCACAACAGGGATTACGTAGTAAACGTAAACCAGTGTAGTGAACAGTCAAGCATCCTCAGGGATCTGGAGCCGTACATAATTGAACCTTAGCTTAGACCTAATAATTAGAAGCTTAGACCTTAGGCCTTGAAGCATGTGGCCAGTATCCTTTGAAAATTGCCATCACATTATATTTCTCTATGTGTCATATTACTCAGTTCACTCCTATCACATTGAGATGTCGTAGATTAACGCCAAACATTTGAAACCAAGAAACCCTTCCAATCAAGCACTTATTTCCATTCTTATCAACCACAATTTCTCCAGCCGTTTCCTTACCTTGCCAAAGTACCTTACCAGTAATGATACCTACAGGTTTTAGTATGGTATCTCTTCGCCAAATGCTTTTTTTCTTAAACTAGCACTTCTAAGAGGTAAAAATGAGAATCAAGATTCAGAAACTAATTCAGGCATGACAGTATTACCTGTCCCCGTATCTATTTCTATTTTGATATTTTTCTCCTCAAAAAATACCCCTGCTTCAATAGGCGAAACAGTATTTATGTGACTTGGAGCAGATCTACTCGGGAAATTTGGTCCGCGCTGACCGGGTCTACTGAAATTACTGAATATTTACATATCTTTGCCAATTGGCCGACCTTACCACATTTTCTTCACTTGTACATTTTATTCTCAACCTTTAACTTAACATTTTAAAAGCTTTTATTGTGAACAGATTATAGTTAGGTTTACCGCAATAAGTACATCCGATTTATTTGTATTTCACCCAGTCGGCTTTGAGAGTATTCACTGTATGTTGCTGTCATCGACGAGGGATTAATTCACGCAATGTGTCTAAAGTATTCTTATCAGTCAACCCACAAACAAATCTATCTTTGATGACAAAAAAAAATTGCTAAGGATAGCTAGATAGCTAGGGTTATTGATAGCTAGAGGTTATTGATATTAATTGATATTGATTGACATCATGTTGCTGCTGATATTGACAAGCAGCGCTTCCAGCCTTGTGATACTAGGATGGTTTCTCCACTACTTTGTCTCAAGTTACTAATCCGTATTCGTTCATCAATGATCGACACTTGAGAAACAAACGCTCCATTATTAAACATAATTCCTCATATGTTTTATCTTTGGACATAAATATCTAAGATACGGGTATAACCATCGCTACCGACACGTGAAATTAGTATAGGTACCTTTTTCACAGGTGGACACTATTAACTTCGAAAAATTGTTCCAAACGCTCTAGATGAATTGATCAGTGATTGTCACTAGCAACATCAAACACTTCTGGGGCGGCGATGCTAATACATGTTAATACATGTAGCCTAATGGCTGAGGGACACTCACCACTTGCTGTGGTTGACAGGAACTTGTGGTTCTCCATCGGCGTCTTCATTGAGCCTCCGTGCAAGGGTTCGTCTCTGTGGCATATCGTCGCCAAATGTTATGTTCGTAGCATCAGTGAATGGAAGTGCTACTCGAACGAAGGCAAAACCTTCATCCAGAATCAAATCAAACATATTTAAACACCAGATCTAATAGATCGACTAGCAGTTTTCAGAACTCAAAACATTTACATTACTCTGGGAGTTGTTTGGTATAAAAAGATAAAACAACGTAGATGCTTCGATTAAAACGGTTAACATCCTTCTACCAACCCTTATTTCTTAAACTGGGTTGAGGTTAGCTGTTCTAAAGACAGCAAGTTATTCACTTCTTCAGCAAAGAAGAGCTTTGCTAGGTCTTTTGCCTTATTCGAAAAAAGGCGAAAACTAAATGAAAATTAATTATTCCCTAAAGCTAAAATAATTCTTGTCTGCTCGGTACAGATGATCAGGTGATATGTTCAAGAAGTTGTGTCTTTTGCTCTAATCACATTCTATTTTAGCATATTTATGCCAATAAAATATTCATTTTAAAACTGAAATTATAATAAAGCTGGGAATATAACGCTTCCTTTAAGAAAGAAGATAATTATATTATATACAAATATCGATTATTTATAAACAAATGGTAACCTCCCACGAAAGTTTCTCCTCAGTTTAAACGCATATTTTCTAATAGAAATTTAATTTAGTTGAGTTTAAACTCCTGAAGAGGCGTTCGAGAACGCAAAACATGTTCTCTTATAAGTTATTTTTTTATCTTTCATATTTTATTTTCAGAAACTGGAAAAGATATTGGGATGTTAGATGAAAAGGTTCATCATATTAGTTTCCTGTCTAATATGAAGGGCATGGAAGAATACTGCCCAATTTTCGAAAGAACTATTTATAAAATACCGGCATTGAAGACTTTCATTAGAGAAGACAGTAGTCACTTTGATGTTGTCATCTTAGAAACTTTTTACTGTCAGGTTTGTACTTCACAAATTTTGACTTTTTTAATATATGTAGTAATATTCCGAAAGCATTTATATAACTCTGAAGACCTACAAATGTTTATTTTCTGGGTGAAAACATGATCCATTACCATACTGTTAGTGCACCCAATGTAGGATCGGTGCAAGCTTGTTCAATTATAATTTTTCAAAATTAGGCTTATTCAATTTTTCAAAACTATAAAAAAGAGAATAATCGATTATTAATACATAAAATTATAGAGAATAATCGATGAATTAGTAAAAAGGGAAGACCTTAATAAAGTTTATCAAAAATATTGTTATACAACATGAATTTTAGAAAATTAGATTTTGCATCAATTATATATACTATAATACAAACTTATTCATAACTCAAATGAAAAAGAGGATATAAATTATCTTATCATGTACCCCCTCCTCTTCACCTCATCTGATTTCAATTAAAAATGAATTATTTAAAAANCATTTTTTAAATTGTATTATTTGAATTTACCTTGACCGAACCCCATCAAAAACATCTAATATTAGTTAGTTTCAGTTCAGCCAAAAAGTATGACTACTTCAGTTCAACAGATATATTCATTCAAAAGTCAGATTTAGTTTTAAGTAGATTTAGTTTTAGCTCATGAGCAGAACATGCATAATGATTGTTATTGTTCAGTAGTAATAATTTTTTTTTAAACTTTTATTTATTTATTACATTCTGTTAAATTAAAACATTTTGTAATGTAGTAATAATAGAGAATATTGTACAGTTCGTTTTAATAATATACATTTCTTCCAGATACATTAGATAGAAAATCTTCCCTCCCCCCCCCCTAACATTATCTTATTAAAAGTTTTAATTTTTGATAATAAATAAACAATTTTACTGACTTATGTGCGGTTTTATCCGATACCCACCATAGCTACGTGTACCATTGACATGAGTAAATATATTTTCTCTCAAATATATTAATATAGTCTTTGTAATAACACGCACTAGTAGTTTGATAATGATTTTTAATTACAAACTAATAACAAAAACATTATGTATAACCCAAAACGTTCAAACATAAGAATAAGCGTGAGTCTCTTGTATCAACATATGTTACAATAATTTTAAATAATTGAGTATAATTTATTAACTATTAAAATAGTATTGAGGTGACGTCACAGTCTTGTCTCGGGTCTTTCTAGATAAAGTTATTGGCATGCACTAAATTTTGCAATTATAATGTTAAATTAAAATTACCATCACTAACTATAGGTGATTAATGGAAAATGGTTGTGACGTCACCAACTCACAAGTTTCCAACCACTAAGTTTTTATCTCTATGAACCAACTGTTATGTTATCGGCAACGAGATAGGCTATGGTTTAAAATCTGGCATATCACTGCACCAACGCACAACCAGAGTCAATCATCTCTATCGGAATGCCGTTTTTTGTCCTGGGAAAAATTTTCGCTCTCATTAGGTCCACACCTCCATTCTATTTTGCTATAATGCGCTTTCTGCGACATTTTTTTACATACTCAGTCTCTCAGTGAGGAAAATGGTCATAACAATAAATGTAGGCGCGTATAACGTCATGCAATATTCGGTTAATGTTTTTTGGTGTCATAGTTAATTATTATAACTGTTTTATCTTATTTTATTAATTCTCCCGCTCTTGAGACTAATAAATATCAATAGGTAAACGAGGGGACAAACTTAAATCTCAACAATATATATTTTATTTTCCTCATCAGACTAACAGCAGTCATTTCGGTTTATTTCGAGCTACCTTTAGTCCTACAATAATTTTTATAAAAAATTACAATGTATATCTTATGCATAACAGTTCCTTAAAATCTATTAGAACATGCTATTATTAACTATATTATACCCTCATGTCTACCATTTTATTTATCACTCCAAGATAATTTGTCAATTTGCCCCATTGGTAAAACATTGTTCACCAATTGATCCAGTCATTATTAATGTCCTTCTACATTTCAGTGGAATATCCTTATCCTTATCCTTGATTAAGGCAAGAACAAATAATTCTATTAATAATAAATTATCTGGTAGACAAATCATTTGATCAAGTACAAAACATCTACGTACCTTCCAAATTCTATATATATTGCCAGCCCCAGAAACAGAAATGGCTCAAGTACGAATATGTATCTCCTACCTTTTGCCCACTGATCTAAATATCATTTTACTACACAAAAACTAAAGGCATTAAAAATGATACTTATCTATGGGTGCACGCGCTCTATCGCTTGTCAGTACCCTACAGGTCACATTTTTCAGTTTTTCTTAATGAAATTTGACATATCGCTTTTGAATAAATAAAAAAAAGAAATAAAAAAAAGGCTCTGTTTGTTATTGGACTACTTTTTCAATCAAACCAGCAGGAATGGGAGATTTAGGTGTAAGAAAAAAAGGGTTTTTTTCAATGCTTTAAAAATTATGTCTGATAGTGATTTCTATTACAATATCAAGTACCAGGTAAACACATACTTCAAATTACCTCCTTAAGTTACTGTATATAAATTCATTGACTTTATTTTATATATAATATATCACACGATTTTTGTGTGGTGGTTTACATTTGACTAAATTAGATACTTCTCCCAGCATTTCTGATCACACATATGCTCACACATATAATATTTAATAAAATCTGTCATGTTTTTGTTTTTTAAGAACTAATTATAACTTTTTTTTATTACTATTAATTTCTATTATTTGCTTCAGGAACCATTGGTAGCCCTGTCTCACAAGTACTCAGCGCACCTGATCGGGGTGAGTACCTCAGACCTGAGCACTTTGGAGGCCTACTACACAGGCAACACTGTCCCCTACTCCTATGTGCCACACTGTAAAAGTTCCTCTTCACATTTCATGTCGATCGTCGAAAGAGTGGAGAATCTATTTGTCACAGGCTTTGAGCTAGTTATAAATATTTTATTCTACGCAGAAAGAGAGGTAAATATTATTTATACTCATAATTAAATTATTTTCAAAAATAATCCTATTTATATCAGGTAAATAATATAAAGGGTTATTATTATTTTTACCACCAATGAATATACCTTTACCTTCTTCCGGCCGAATACATACGTTCACTGTCACGGTCTGTACGTATGTATCCGGCCGGAAGATGGACAGTGTCCGAAAGCGCTCGCCAACAGAAGATGGTTTGCAGAAACCAATGAAGACGGATAATAGAAGGTATGAGAGTTCTATTTATATCACATTCCACTCTAATGAAATTTTAAAAATAATCAAAGAGTAACAATCCTTCCTAAAATTCAGATGAAAACTAAAATTATGGGTTTAAATTTAATTTAAACCGGTACTCGATAAATAAAAAAAACATGGATGGAGTATTACTGGCAAAAAAACGATTATGTTCACGTAGGTGTTCACGTAGGCTTCGGCGGTCGTCAGATGTAATTTACCGTTTCTTCTTCCGGGTTGGACCGTGTCAAGTTTTTGATATTTGCCGAACTTTCGCACATCATGTGATGGCTTCTTCATGGCTGAAAAGAGAAAAAAAAAAACGACTAACTAAACAAAATAATCTAAAAATTGCTGGCTACCACACTTATAGGACCATCCTCATGGTGTAACTGCACTTCTTATCTAGAAATCCTATACCCATCATATTTTACCCTCCACTTTCACAGAGTCCCTTCAATCCACAACAGTGTCTATTCCTACACCCAAATCTTCTATCACACTTTCAGCAGTGCATTGTCCTTCTAATAAGCCCATTACTGCACTACAACCTTTGAGATGGACTCTTGGCGCAATTTAAAAAAAAAAAAAAAATTTAACATTCATCAATTCTTTCACCATGCTTGAATGTCGTGGAATTGGCAGACCAAAGTTTCTTCGGAGTTTTTCTTTTGCTTGTCATTCAACAAATAGCCAAATGAGTGTTGTCCGTCTTCAAATTAATAACTAATTGAGAGTGCACAACTTAAAATGATAACACATTAATAAATGGTCTTAAGCGAAAGTACAATCTATGAGCTATGGGGATTCGCGTAATATGGGAATATGCTCTAAGCACAATAAGTGGACCATACCATAAGCAGACAATACCAAGACCAAGCGGAACTGCTCTTACTCAGCTGAAGATCGTTGCCTCGTTCTTGTCTTGCTAACCGCTGGAAATTGTTTTGAAGGTGGCACGTTTAGTAAATCAGAGCCTGTTTATCTTGCCCTATTGAAACTTCTGGTGTCCGAGAGAATGGTATTTATCAAACTTCATATTGGTTAACGCTTTACTAATTTTGTCAGTATTTACCATAAGGTCACAAGACCAACTTACGAAAAGCTATTCATAATTCTATCCCTGTAATTTAATATTTCTTAGATCTTCTGGTGGAATCTAAAATTTAAAAAGATACTGACTGCGGATTTTTGGTGTCATACATTTTATCCTTTGCGCGATAATATGGACAATATGGGACCATAGGTAATTTGTTGCTTACTTCCAGTGCCAAATTTGTTTTTAATTGACAGATATAGATCAATATTAAACATTATTATTTTCCTAACTAATACAATTTCATTTCAATTTTAGTTGATAATTTATTTTAAAAAATAAATCTTAAATTTGATTATTTGATTATAAATCAGTTAGCGATTAGATTCTTAAAGAAAATTAATTGATACTTTATAAATATTTAATTTGGTTGTGGTATTTTATCCCACGTAAATTTCAAACAATTAATGAGAGGGAATAGAAAATAAAAAACTATCTGTCCCAGCCAGGAATCGAACCTGGATCTCCTGCTATCCGGGCCGGTGTACTTTCCAGTTATACTACCAGGTTTTTTATTTTTTATTTTCTATTCCCTCTCATTAATTGTTTTTAATTGATACTTTTTCTTTTTTGCTAGTTTGTATTTCAAAGTGTGATATTTTCTACAGGACGAGGTTATGAGAGAACATATGATATACCCCAACTCAGAAAATCTTCCTCATATTGACGAACTCCTTAAAAACCATTCTATCTTACTAGTGGACAGACACATCTCTCTCTCCTATCCTAGGCCATACCACGAAAATATTGTGGGTTACTCTGGGTTTACAGTGAAGAAAGCGAAACCTTTGCCCAAAGTGAGTATCGATTAATTCTTATTTTTATTATTGGTGGAGGTTTTTATTATCAAATGGATAAAAAAAAAAAAAAAAAAAAAAAGGTCAAGGACCTCTACTGTTATTGTCTGTTGATTAAGAGCATTACACTGTTCTTTGGAGGTCATAGCCTCGATGTCAGTATTGTTAAAACTAGGGAAGCATGTGACGAGAAGACCAGGACTATATCGGTTGGACCAGTTGAAGGATACCGCCTGCTTCCTTTCTTCAGAGGAGGGAATTGGGATTACTGTGAAATCGCTATTGAATTCGTCTAGGCCTGCCTCGGCCTTTCCCTAAATTTATAAAAGCAGCTCACCAGCGGCTCTCGTGCCAGTGATTTGTTAATCTCAACCAGTGTCATTTTTAGTGTCAGATTGCATGTCTTAGAGCCTAATAGGGACAGTAATTAGCAAGTGTTTTGAGGCCTCTATGAAAATGAGCACATATTATTTATTTGTACGTATCTGTTAATTAGTAAATCGTATTTTCTATTTATTTAATTATTAGATTGTAAGGGCAGTAGATTTTATTTTTATCTGTAATTAGAAGGTGTAATTATTTTTTGTGATGAATTAAATTAAATTAGTCTTTCTTCTTAGTTGTTACAGAACCGTAGCTCGTAACAATCTGGTGTTAGAAGTGGAATATTGTTATTTTGTGACTTTTGAGGGCTAAAGTTCATTTTAATACAATGTCTTAGAGGCTAATGGATCTGAAAGAAGCAGAAAGAGAGTTAGAGGAGCATAACCTAGATGTTTCTGGATGGAAACCAGTAATTCAACTACGCCTGTGTCAAGCTCTGTTAGACGCGGGCGAAGATCCTGAAACCATTTTTTAAAAACAGAATTATCTAAATTATTACTCAGCCAAGCCAGGGGCTCATAAGGCTTAGCATAACTAAGCTATCCCGACCTTCGAAATGCTGACTTTTATTTTTTTAACTCCAAATTAACACAACAATGTATGCATTATTGGTAATCCTTCACTCATATTCGTCCGATTTTACTCAATAACTTATATATTAGATATAGAGATCTCAGCCTATAGATTTTAAAAAAGCTATTTGACAAATTTTATTAATAAAAACTGAAAATTTTGCCTGCAGAGCGCTGACAGAGGGACAGACACACACATGAACAACACTCACTTACAAGCGCATATCCACACACGTACATATATGTATGTGTTACGTGTGTTCGTGCCTTCAAGAGAGCGCGCGCGCGTTTGTGTGTGTAGAAGTAGACAGATAGATTGATACATTTTAGTTACTTCATATTTTATGTCCAGTAGATAGTATTGGAAAATCTATCAAAAAAAAAAATTCTAAGAACCTGTGACAAACGTCAATAACTACATTTCTTTGAAATTCGCTTAAAAAGCCTATATACCACCGAGCCAAAATTTACGAGATTTTTATTGTTGAACTAAACTTACAATCTATGTAATAAATCCTGTAAAATAATAATAAATAAATAAAATAAAACTGTCAGGAGCTCCTTACCTGAGCTGGACGATGGCCATACAGGCAAAGTTTCAGCTGACGGCTTCAACTTTCAGACTACTTCCATCTTCCAAGTTCATCCCTCTCCCTTAATGTCCATTTTTTTAAAGCATTTTTGAGGTTTCTTATCCCTTGTAAATCAATCGCTCACACATTTTGACATTCCGAGCGAAAATGACTTTTCACCTCAGGGTTTCGTCTTGTTAAGTGCTCTTTAATCCCGGTTTTAAGACGACTTCAACATTTTCTTTTGCAAGGACAGCAATAAGTGCAGGCAGGTTTCGCTTTGTGTTACGCGTTAGAAATCTGACTTTCATTCTTTGAAATCTTAATTTTCTATAACATTTTTCCCATCTTCTCAAAAATCTTACCTAGATATGAATAATGACAAAAAATATAAAGTAACATGATGTATTGAAAAGTACTAGCAGTGAGTTATTAACGAATAAGCAGTTTGAAGAACTTAAGCTATTAAACAATTGGCGGATAATTATTTTAAAAAATAGATTAAATAACTGAGAAAAAAAATATTATGCAATCCTTGGGTCTCTAAGACAATGAAAATAGCAAATAAGATATATTTACTGTCATTTAATATGTATTTTCGATCGCTACATTTAAAAAAATTGATATGAGGAACAGATCAATTGGAACATCAAATTTTCCTCTTCCACTAAGGATTCTAAAATTAAAAAAAACAACTTCAAAACAGCATCTTAATCGTAATCCCACTCATATCATACACTTTTAATGAACGTTTCAGAATTTTTATATTCTTTTTCAGAGTTGATAAACAAAAAGTAAAATTCATGTCAGGGAACACAATGATATAAATATTATAAAGGTTTATCAATATCACCTTATGCTTATTTATGTGAGCCAAACCTTATGGAATTAAGGAAGATTTAGGAAGCCTAAATTATGTAACAAAACACAATATTTGCTTTCACTTAATTGAAAAAAAAAAAAAAAACTTTGCATTTTTGAACTATTGTGCTATTTCAAGGACCTGGAGGTGTTCATGTCAGGGGCGGAGCATGGCGTAATCTTATTTTCTTTGGGCTCCAACGTCAAGTCTACCGAGCTCACTCCCGATGTTATAGCCAAGTTCCTCAAAGTCTTCTCCAAAATGAAGCAGCGAATCCTCATGAAGTGGGAGAAACCAGAACTTCCTGGCAAGCCGGACAATGTCAGGATCGCTCCTTGGTTCCCTCAGACCAGCATTCTTGGTGAGTTATTTTATATAGAGTTTATTGCATCAAAGAAAATCTGTATTTAACAAAAGATTTATAAAGACATCTTGATAATCATTCCCGACATTTTAAGGACACATATTGTTGAAGAAAAATAATTCCTACGGACTTTCCTTTTGCAAAGGGATTTAAATTACGGATTTAAATTATAATTTAAAGCATTCCTTAAAAAAAAATTACTATTGCTTTTTTTCATATATTTTTTCATTTCAGTTATCTTAAACGATCTTTTGTTTGTTAAAATCTTTCTCTATCTTTTTATTTTTCCCTCACACTCTCTCTTTCTCTCTCGCTCTCTCTCTCTCTCTCTCTCTCTCACACTCACTCACTCACTCTCTATCTATCTATGTATATATATCTTTCTATCTATTTATCCCTTTTTTTGAATCGAATGAAGCGGTATCAATAATGGAGTTGACAATATTCCCTTTGAAGAGGAAGTGTGAAATAGTTGGTGCTAATGTACACTTGAACACATTATAAATATATCACTTAAGCAAAGACTTTGTCCTGATCCGCAGAAATTTAATATCTTAAAGCCTATACATAAGAAGAATTCCTGCTCGAAAATCTAAGAGAATTCGGTAGACAAGCTTCCAATAGCTGTTATGACATAACGATTATGAATTATTAGTCCCATGCAGATCAGGTTTTCACCAGTAGCATCTGAGGCTATAGATTATAGGAAGTTTAATAAAGCTGGGCTTTGCTTTGAAAATGGCGGAGCCCTTGGTTTTCCGCAAAAAAATACGGTTTATTTATTTTAAGGTTTGATTTAGTAGGATTATCTTTGATCTCTGACTCCTAGAATATTGGCTGGGCATGTTGTAACATATAACTCAAGTGACAAGTAACGAATTTCTTCAAAAATGTATATAGAGGGGTTAGCATACCGAATAGTTTTATAGCATTATAGGGTCTGATTAATTTTTTACTTCATCAATGTTTGTTGCAAAGGAGGAATAAAGTAGCAAATTTCTTTTAAATTTTATTGCGGGTTTAGTATGATTAACTATTGAAGCTTAGGAACCTTCATGAGGTAAGGGATTTATTGCGAATTATAACTACACGTTGATGCCTTCTCGGTGCCGTGTTGGTAATCAAGTGGCTGGGCTAATTGACTCTATAGCACCTTCACTCTAAACTTAAGACTACCAATTAATTCAAATTGAATGGAACCTACTTTTTCCTGAAAACTATTCCCTATAATAACTAATATGTCTTCTAAAACATTAGTGTTTCCTGATATTTTATTTTTCAAACAGTATAACAGTTTATTCTGTATGGTATTAGAAATCTTCAAGACCTTATTTTCTAAAACACTAATCTTATTTTCTAGGGCAGTTGAATTTTCAACAAGCATATTCTCTAACACTGTAAATTTACTTTCAAAAGTAATTAATTTTCTAATAATTTATTTTTTAACGCAATATAAATTATGATAATTTATATTCTAAAGGGGTTGAATTTTCCGACAATTTATTTTCTAAAGGAGATGAATTTTCGATAGTTTATTTTGAAGGGCAGTAGAATTTTCAACTAACTAATTTCCTAATTCACTTATCTTCTAAATTAACTAATTAATTCACATATCCTCCAAAGTAACAGAATTTTCTGATGTTTAATTTTCCAAAGTGCGTAATTTATTTTCAAAAGTACATAATTTAGAGAATTATGCCTAAAAAATAAATCGTGTCAGGATTTTCGCCCACGCTTATTTGAGCTTGAAGTACTGACTTCGATCCAGGAATATCTAAATCGCTCTCATCCAACTGTCTTTTTAAATCAGCTACTTTGACACCCTTAAGCCTACAAGGCATTTTTATTTGACATAAACCGTAGCCCAAAAAGACTGGTCTCTCTTCACTCCTCACTGACCAAGGGCGAGAAATCCCTAAAAATTTGTGATTTTTTTTCTTTTTGTTTGTTCACTGCACTCTCTATCCCACCTGTTCTTGATCAATATATATATATATATATATATATATATATATATATATATATATATANACAGTGCTGTTACATGAAAAAATATTATTCTTACGTAATAATTCTGCAGTTTTAGCTTCTTTTCTACTTATTATATTTTTCCAATGTTATTAGATGTTTTGAGCCTTTTTTTTTTCTTTTATCTGGCTCACTTTATAACATTCAATTTTCTGTCCAAAACTTATCAGGTAAAATATCAAGTGCCTTTCCCTAAGCAGGTGCCCACATTTTAAAGTTTATTTCTTACATATATTTACATTTTCTATATTTATTTTATACTAATAAAATAACTAATACAAATATATAAATTAAAATATAGGAAATAAGGTTAATGTGTTTTAGATAACCTCTTGGAGAGCTAATTTAATATTTAACAGTTTAACCTGAAGATGGGGAAAAAAAAAAAGGCTCAAAACGTCGAACAACTTTGGAAAGGTAGACTAATAAGAGGAAAAAAAAAAGTTCAAATGGTAGAATTATTATATATGTTCATGAGACTCTTACATTTCATTTCTATCAAATGATATTATTCAAATTTTTTTCAGCCCATCCGAATATAGTTGGATTTATAAGCAATGGCGGGTTTCGTAGTTTGGGTGAAGCGACTTATTATGGTGTGCCAATCCTTGGGATTCCGTTGTACTCCGATCAATTCTACAACATCAGACTTGCAGAAAGTTTTGGATATTGCATGTACCTCAACGTAAAATTATTTACTGCAAGACAACTTATGCAATCAATCCAGAAGCTAATAAACGATCATGCGTAAGTATTATTCAAAAGGAGATAATTACTAGCCCAATCCTTGACTTATAATATCATATTTCATATTTAAGTTTAATTTATTCCACTATATTATCAGCTGGTACGTATATATCCGCTCTAACTGTCTAGTTTGCTGGTCCATGTCTTTGTTGACATTGCCAAAGAAGAGGTTATCTCTGGAGAAAAGCCACGGACCTGGTAGTTGATCAGGTTGACGACAGCGTGCTTCAGCATTTGGCTGGGCTCTATGAGCCGCTGCACCGCTGTAGCCTGACTGCTGTCGAACTGTGTAGCCGGGATCTCGATTCCCTCTTCGAGTGTCTCCGGGAACATGGCGGCTCTCACGCGCTGGGACCTCGTCTGCGCCAACTGCTGGTTCATCTCTGCCGGAAGAGGCAAATCGAAAAAAGAATATATAGTAATAAAAAGGCAATTTTATACGTTTTTTTGTTGGGCTTTGGTCAAGCTTGACAAACTTTGACTTGACCGAACCCCAACAAAAAACATCTAATAATAATATCTACAGTAAAAAAAACTCTTTATATAAAAAGGCAATGATTTGTAACCCAAAATTCAGTTACCATCTGTGGTTGGAATATATTAAGTTTGTATGCCTCACTAAAAGTGAAAGAAAATACATGGATTAAATTAATTTTATCCAAGAAGCATAAGCCAGTGTGAAGATCATGGGATAGTATGAACCTTAACATTCTTTCTTTTCATAATGAGATAAACATTTTATCTACTACCGTCGATATCATTACTCATATTCTAATCAATCAGGACCATTCCCCAAATCAGAGTTTATCTTAAATAACTTTCAAAAGTTAATCGATCTATAAAATGTATTTAGAAAAGTAGCAGAAAGGAGAAAGGGAGGCTGAATCGCCCAGAACCACCAACATCTAGGTTAGAAATGAGAATTATCAGGAAAGGTTCAAACTCATCATGACTTAAAATGGAGTACTTACCGTTTCTTCTTCCGGGTTGGACCGTGTCAAATTGGTGTTATTTGCCCTGAATTCTCTTTTCAGCCCTGAAGAAGCCATCACATGATGTGCGAAAGCTCGGCAAATATCAAAAACTTGACACGGTCCAACCCGGAAGAAGAAACGGTAAATACTTCTGACGACCGTCGAAGCCTACGTGAACATTTAAAATGGAGTGTTTTAGATTGAAACAAGGCCTCTTTTGATCAGTTAAGAAACACTCAGCTTACAGCAATTCCAATGTTATAGGACATTTTATATATTTTTATAATTATATTTTAATTTTTAACATATTTAGATCGAGAAAGTTTTTTTTTTTTTTCCTTCCGTGAATATTAGATACCTTATATTAATGTAAATAATGATTTATTATTATGTTATTTATATTCATATATTTTTAATTCTGTATCGTTTCAGATTCAAGGAGGCAGCATTAAACAGAAGCGCCATCATGAAGGATCGCCCTTCGGATCCGCTTGAGACCGCTGTCAACGGGGTTGAGTATGTGCTCAGACACAACGGAGCCAGACACCTCCGACCTGCGAGTCTGTCCTTGATTGCACTGCAGTACTTCTACCTCGACTTCTTCTGCGTTATCTTCCACTTTCTCGCAATCGTCATATTCCCCTTCTGCCTGGCCATTTGTAACTTGGACAGAAGGCAGAGGGTGCCATTATACAGGAGAAAAAGAAAAAGAGACTAACCTGCCTTTTATATAACCTGAGAAGATAACCTTAGAAGTCTGCAGGAAAGTGAAGAGAGAACATTAGCTCAATTGAGGGACGATTGCTTGTATTTTGTTTCACTGAAATGTGGATAATTTTGAGATTGTCTACATCAGTTGGAAAAGTGTCTATCAACTAAATACTTTTGGCAATTATTTATATAAATATCACTGAAATCTTGTCACTTTATAATTATTTTTATTGATTATAAATAGACGTTTTACTTGTTCATATTATTTTATAAAATCAAATGGTTAATTTTTTTTTACTATTTAGTTTATTTTACACAAATATTACTTTCTACTTTGCTTTTCTTAATGATATCCCATCTAATTCTCTTCCAGCATAAGAAAATGATGATTTTATTTTAATCTACTTTACTAAAATCTTTCTTCATTCCATCTATCATCTTTTTACTTCTCCCAGGTTCACCATTAAAAGCTTCTTTTTTTTTATTTACATCATTCTGTTGATCAGTATCCACTTATAATTAAAACAACTTTATTAGGAGAAAGTAATAAATAATTTATCTCACAATTTTCTTTATTGTTTAGCAATGGGTCATCTTCAGGAGTTTAAAACAAAGAAATGTGATCTCTAAAAGGTGGAAAGTCGCATTACTGTAGAATGTAAATGAAGAAGTAAGAAAGTCTAAGTTACAGTTCTTTGGTGATCAAACCATTGTTAAAAGCTCTTTAAAATTACCCATTGGGATCGAAAATGTCTACGTACTAATAAATGAACAAATTACTTCTGTGGAATAGTTACCCTTACCACATTTAATGTTTCAGTTAGACATTTACTCTTTCCTACCAAATTTGCTTTTTTACAAGTAATAGTTTTTAATAGTCTTTATTTAATACATTCAGAAAAATATTTGTAAGGTTAAGGGTATACTTTAACTCCTATTCCTAATAAAATGATACTGATTACACATTTTTGGAATTTGTATTTTTTGGATCTACCTTTTCCGAACCCCAACAAAAAACATCTAATAATTGGTGTTTTTTTTTTAAAGCAAATTTCGAAGAAGTGTTGCAATTTAGGTTGTTCTCATGTCACTTTTTCCGAAAATTTTTTCTTCGATCCTATCTTGGAAAATGACCACCAGCCATTTTAGTTAAAATATCAAGGAATTATTATATTCCAAAAATTATACAAAAAATTATAGTGTATAGAAAATGTACAGAATAATTTTTTTTTAATAAACAGTTATATTTAANTATATTTATAAATATATAAACTTCTTACCTTTTAGCTGATGGCTGAGGAGTAAGTTCGTGAAGGAACCAGTCCTTTTTTCTCCTTCATACTTAATGCACACCACACTCCATGACAAATTCGCGAGTACTTCATCAACATCAAATAATGGTCACCCAGAGCCCTTCTTCCTTTCAAACTCCCCAATTACACTGCAAAAATTTTTAAACCTACCGCTGTATTGTTCAAAGACACCTTCCCCTTCTTATTTAATAGTTTCACGAGTTGCTTCAGCAACTGTGAAATTTGTTTTCAAGTATTGCTTTAAAATTAAAAGACTTTCTTAGGATACTGTCATGTTCCTTCTTTGAAACAAATAACTAAACTAAGGTATTAAAAAAAGAAGTCAAATAGGATTTAACTAGAGAATTATCTAAAGAAATTATTAAGTATTGTTAAGTATCTAATAGGATTTAAATATTTACAGATCTTTGATTTCCCGAATTTTATAAAACTGTCATTTTTTTTCTATGCATCTCTTTATATATATAAATGTCCTCAGTCATGTTTTCAAGATTTTTTCTCTCCTAACATGATTTCATTCAGCCGACAATTTTTTGAAATTTTTCCAGTGATTACTTGATTTTGTACTTACCTATTTCGTTATCGGTTCGTAACGAATCTTGGACCGCTGGCCTCATCGTTGTGCATTCCTTATTCTTCAATCCAATCCATTTTCTAAGTTCTCGGCACAGTTTTAACCTACATATTTCCCGATTTTCTTAATCCTGTCATCCCTGCCATCATTTATGGCACACACTGAACATTGCGGACTTTTCTGCGTACAGATTATGCAAGTTGCCTTAGTAAGTATAGATAATAGAAATAGTAAGTAAGAATAGATTAAATAATTCCCAATTCTCCTCCTCTTACCAATTCATCTGGTCTCCATTTCGTTTTTGCTGAGGGATTCGAAATTCAATTTTTTCACGTAAAAAATCCTATTGTTTCTGTCTCCAATTTTATAAATCAAATTTCTCGCTTTTTCAATAGCAATGCATTACTCTCGAATTACTTATATTAACTATACAGTTGCAGCATTTATGTCTCTATATCTTGTAACCTGTTGTAATTAATTTCCATTTATCTATAAAAAGTAGACATTTATAATCCTTACATTATTCGATCTTTGTAAAGGTCAACTGCAATGTAATTTTTTATCTTTACAATCTCATCTATGTTTTTAACATCTAAGACATTTATAATTCCGGCAATTTCAACATTTTATTTTTATTTGGCGATATTTTTATTTTATTTTATGTGATTTGAGATCGAAGTAACTCACTATCGAACATGTTTCAGTACGGAAGGAATTCTTCAAAAAGCACATATCTGAAGGATTCCAAAATGGAGTACTTACCGTTTCTTCTTCCGGGTTGGACCGTGTCAAATTGGTGTTATTTGCCCTGAATTCTCTTTTCAGCCCTGAAGAAGCCATCACATGATGTGCGAAAGCTCGGCAAATATCAAAAACTTGACACGGTCCAACCCGGAAGAAGAAACGGTAAATACTTCTGACGACCGTCGAAGCCTACGTGAACAACAGCATATTAGCTATATATATGGCAAAAAGCTCGGCAACTATCAACAACTTGACACGGTCCAACCCGGAAGAAGAAACGGTAAATACATCTGACGACCGTCGAAGCCTACGTGAACATCAG